>VXBT01009623.1:827497-880975 GCA_013400235.1 Oriolus oriolus
TTTTTTTTTTTTTTTGAACTGTAAGCCACCAACCTACAACCCTGTAAGGATGCAATTGCTACGCTGAACAATAAAAGGAAATGTGTAAGACCTACTTTTCCATGTAAAGGTCCATGTAGCAAAAGCACAGCATCTTGATTTTAATTAGTAAAGTCTACTTTGTTGCATATCAATTAAAACTCCACTGGTAGTGTTTTTGAGGTTTCAGAAATACTTGAGGCTCTAAAAAATTCAGACTTTAAAACATGCTTCTGTAAAATCTTGCCGGCCACATAGTTAGCATTGAATAATAGATTGTAATATGCATTAGAAATAATAATTTTTAAAAACAAGTTACTACAGCAAGTTAGTTTAAACTTAAATTGAAACATAACTGAAGAGTTTAGCAGCAATTAAGCATTTACTGAGATGTGATAAACTTGCCACAGCTTTTCTCCAATTAAGCTGGAGAGAATCCAGAATACATATGAACACACATCACCATGAAATCAACATAATAAAACATGCTAAAAGGCAGGCAATAGGCTAATGACACAAAGACACCCAGCACAAAACTGCACAGATAAAACACCATTCATTAGTCCACCCAAGTCTTGAAGAACCTTAAGTAACCACTTTCAAACAATTAAGAAAAAATAGTAACAGAGAGGAAAATGCTGAGCATGTATTTTGAATTTGCTATACCTGAAATTTCAAAATTACAGACCAATGCTCAAGATAAACTTCCAAAACAAAACAAGAAAACCCACCACAAGCATCTGGTATGTTGCAGAATCTACTAAATGCATTTTTTAAAAAAATTAGAAGCTACAGTTGAAGATAGTGCCACATACTGTAGCTATATAATACAGATCAACAGCAAGGGTCCTAATAATTATTTTATTCTTGCAATAAGGAAAAAAGACACTACCCCATATCAACTTAAATAGCATCCTGGTAAAACCTCTAAAATAAATCAAAGGAGAAGGGTATTTCAAGATGCTGAACTGATCAATGGAACTGAGCTATTTAGATATTTTGGAATTATCTACCACATCAAAGAAAAATGTAGCATTCACATAGGTGTTTAATATACTTTACCAGCATTAAGGCAGCAAGCTTAACAAAAAAATCTTTAGAAAAGTACTGCTGATTTATATTCAGCAATTTAATTTCATATAACATAAAAGAAAAATTAACCTTAAATCATGGGGATTTTATATAATAGTAATTCAAAGGTTTTATTTGTTTGTTTCCAGATTTAAAAAACCCTCCAGTAAACCAACGAGGGGCAAAAAAATAGTAATACTGAAAAATGCTCATCTACCTTTATGCTTCCTTAGGGCTTGCACAAGTGTGTAAAGCAGAGCACTGAAATTCAAGGCAGCTGCCACGGGCAGTATTGGGGAATCCCAATACAGGAGAAAGTTTTAGCCCAGGGTTCAAACTTCTAAATACTTGCTGTGAGCTGGACTTCATTCCTTGAATGATCCCCAAGATTCAGAAGCAACAGCTATACACAAATCTGCAACTGCAGACTTGCAATAGACCTATTCATCCTTTTAATACTCAAAGTAACATGTCAATGATAGAAAGTAAACAGATATTACTGGAGATGATTCACCTAGCAGTAACATCCAACAGGCTGCCAATATCTTCTACAAAACCCTAAAATAAACAAGGAGGTGCTGATACTGCTGAGGACCTGTTAAATGAGTTCTGCTGACCCACAGAGGCAGGTGGCTTGTAGGTAAACAAAAAGTGACTTGAGTGTATCGGCTTCTACCTGGAACATGACTGGGAAGACTTCACTGCCATTGCTGATGGAACAGGTTTTGTTCCCAGCATCGTTCAACACAACTGTTTATTCTTCTGATCAAGAAATGATACGCAAAGAACTTGGAATATATATCTGTCTTAGAAGCCTACCTGTTCTTCACGCCTTCATTTGCCTCACTTTCAATCTGCCTTTCTCAATTTTCTCAGAATATAGTATAATTGAAAATTATGTGTCACCTACCAATCTCGACTGTACCAATACAGAAACTAAACAATTGCAGTTTAACCATCACAAGAGAAGAAGAGAAAAACTGTATGTGTGTGCAGCAGAAGTTATTATCTTGAGAGTTCATCCAGGCTAGTAGTAATAAGCACAGTAAACCTTTTTTATCATTTTACTTAAAGAACTTATAAAAATTAGAAATTTGTATTAAAATAACTACATTGCAGTTTTTGAAAGCATTATTTACATGTTCAAGTCAGTCCTACCATTTCTCAATGCATTTATTAACAAAATCATATAATCAGCACAGGCCATGAAAACACCTAGAACAATGTGACATGTACTTGCTATTATCCATTTATTAATCCTTCAGTCATGCCCAATCTTCAAGAAATTGCAGTAAAATCTTTGTAGCAAGCCCAGTTCAAGACAAGTGTCAAGAAAATCACAAATAAAAGTACTTCACATGCTGAAGTTATGTAAGGGTGAGGGGGGCAGGGGAAGGGGGAAGTACAAGAGTGTTATTAAGTTCACTGTATATATCACTATTACCTCATATAGCAGACAGCCTAGAGACCAGATGTCAGACTTGAAGTTGTAACCATTTTCATGTATTCTCTCTGGAGACATATAATAAGGTGTACCAACTGCAAAAAACACACAAGTATTTTTGAATGAAAATTTCTGTTGTTATGCAGTAGTAAAACTACAGTTTTCCTGGTTGAAGAATATTTTTCATCTTCTATTTCTCATTTTGCTACACATAAAACTTCAACTCATACTTACAACACTTCAGTTTGACAGAAATACATGAATTAGGTATCTATTTCATCCAATGCAGTTTTATTTCCACTACTAATACCTCATTACCAGAACTATGCAGTTGTAGAATACTTCCAAATTTTGCTTTTAAAGAACCTCATCAGTAATTTGTTTCTGCTGAAGAGAACCAAGGGATTACACACACACGTCCCTGCTACTTCTCCAAACTGTTATCACTGTGGCTAGGGACAACAGCTAGAAATTCTTTTCCATGGGCTGAATGTTTTGTTTTGCAAGTTGTCTGTTCTTTCTTTGAGAACATATAAATCTGAAAAATCTGCTTTTGAAATTAATAAACACAGCTTCTTTGAATAGCTGAAACCTGTGCCTGCCCCAAATTAATCGTGCCTCAGAGCTATGTGCTCTGGAAATGTCTGCTTTTGAAAAGCAGCATTTATTAGGACTGTCCCAGAGTAAATTTATATTGGATACTCTGGAGCATCTCTCCCCTTGATTTTAATCAAGCTCTACCCATCTGTGTCACAAGTTACTTGGAAGAGAGAAATACTGAGAGATGTTTCAGCTCTATAAAAAATGTCATTACAAAGAAGTATGTCAGTGATGGGTTCATATATGACAGAGCAATAAGAAAAAAGTTATGGAAAACAATGGTAGTGGCAATTTTAGTGCATTGTTCTTGAACTTTCTCCCTGTATCCCCCAAAATAACTGCCTAACAGCAAAAAAAGGTTGCAGATCTATACAGATTTTTACTTCAATTTTGTTTGAGTATATTCTTAAGCACTGAATCCCAATGATGAAAACCAACTGATTTCTTTCAATTCAAGCTGATTTTATTTTGAAACCAAACATCCTGCAACACCACCAGCAACTAAAATCAGCAATTTCTCATTTCAGTACTTCGTAGTACAAACCTCACATATTATTGTAACACAAGGATCTGGTTTCACTTCTGCTCTTCTGCATAGACAAGGCTAATTCAGAATTGATCTCTGTATGAATACTGGAAACTGAGATACAGTGAATACAGAAGTACTTCCACACCTGAATAATCAGGTTAAATAGCTTTAAGTAATCAGACAGGTAATTTTACTCTAATAATTTCTAAAAGTTAAGTGTTTTGATTTGACAATGTGCCCTACCTCTAAGAAATGATGCATGTCAAACATTCTTAGGGAGTATGGAGGAGGGAGAATCACTTTCCTACTTGAAAGGCCCAGCTCAGATAGGGAAACCCAGAACTGCCTATCTCAGGTCAGGCCACTGCTGCTGGCAACCCGTAATTTCACCTGATGTGCTCCTTGGCAAACAGTGTTGAAAACCCATATACACTGCTTCTGTAACAGACAGGCAAAGATAGAGATCCCACTGTGGTATCCTACAGCACATCTGGCCCCCTAAACATTTTGGGGGAGGCTTGCAGCTCTGGGAAAGCAGAGAGAGACAGAGCCCCTGTCCCTCAGCACTGGGCTGAGCAATCAGTGCAGCTCTGAACTGAGACTGCAAATGGTAACAGCCTTAAAGGAGAAAGGCTGGGGAAATGCAGCTCAAGAGAGTACTGTGGGAGACATTTACTCTCATAGGATATTTGCATTTACCCACAACAGAGAACAGTTTTTTCCTGTGAAACAATAGGCAAGTAGACAGGTAGACCACAACACCAAAATAACTACCAAAATATCCAGAAGCAACTCTGTTTTCTAATGTATCAACATCAGTACTTTAATGGGCACTTAATGACAGATCTTAAGATTAGAAACAGCAATTAAATATTTGGAATGACACAAGTTTCATATTTTTATTACTCTTAGTGTTTTATTTCCCTCTTGATTTTTTTTTAACACCCCAAGGACTTGTGAGCCCGGACACCTCTGAAAAACTTCAGCTGCATTTTGCATCCATTAATTAAAGCACTGGTTTAGTACATTCTGATGCTTTGTTGGCAGAATTCATCTAACAACAAAAATAAGTTTAATAGTAATGTGTTTGTTCGCTGGCTAGAGCAGCAGTGCCTCTGCTGCTCTGAGATATCACACAAGTGGCTGGCAGTGAGTGATGTGCCAGAAAGAGGCTTCACAGAATCCACAGGGGGCAGCTGAAAACACTGAGGTTTGAAGGTTCATAGTCTACCAAAAGCAAAGGTAATTTTAACCAGTAGCTCTGGGAAGCCTGCTGATACATTAGGGGTCTGATATGACTCTGAAAGATTGATGATAGTGAAAAGCAAGAACAAATGTTACCATTTTACAGCGTTTAGCCTAGTGTAACACCTTCACTGCAATACAACCTGAAGCCCCCGATGACCAACTAGTGAAAGGAATTGAAATTAGTTATATTACTCATGGAATCACACAAACAACCTGAAGATTCGGACATCATTACTACTTGTAAACTGTTTTTAACAGAACGTGACACTAAAGATTCATTATTCTGACATTTAGGAACTACGGAAAGCATTGCAATGATCCTTTTAACATGGTGAGCAGTCTCGGGACATAGCTGTGCTGCTGGCAAGCAACTACCAGAGTGATATGGTATTATTATGGAAATATGCTGTATTTCCTTCCTGGATCTTTTTTTTCTGGTAGGTGAAATACAGCATCCCACTAGTATAGAGATATGCAACTTCCTGGCTTCGTTTACTCATCTGAAAACACAGAAATGGGATAATAAAAGAAAAAGAGCTAAGTCATTGAGGTGCCTATGTTTTTAAGAACAAAATCAGTAACTTCAGCATTCTGCTCACTGCATTTGCAGATCTGTGATAACCTGCAAGTCTGAACAGTAAACTCCTTGAAAATGGCCTGGGTCAAATACAGCATCTCCTCAGAATCTGCTGCTAGTCTGGAGCTCCCTCCCTTTAAACTGTTGTAGATCCAGAGAGCATTGATTCTTTATGCAAGCTTTCTGTTACTGGCAGAGGGAACGAACATAATGGAAATGGTGGTTAATATGGAGCAGGAAGCTGGATTTGAAGGATCAGAGGCAAATAAACTATTACGAAGAAGGGAGTTATGATACAAACAATCCATTTAACTACCTGGATAAACATGTAACTCATAATGCATCTGAGTTAAACAAGTGCATCAAGGAGTGGAATGAAATACAGTTAAATAGCTCTAAAATAGTTACTAGCTCTAAAATAGTTACTAGCTCTAAAAGCTATCAAGCATTTTTAGGCTGGGAGAAAAACCTGCCTGGTAAATGCTAAATCTACTTACACAAAACAGCGTAGTGGTTGATTCAGGATGGGTTTAACAGACCATAGTTTTTAAAAAGGCCACATAATCATTATTGACATTTCATGCACTGGAATACATAACTATCAGAGTTCAGGAAGGAGGCCAAAATGGCCAAATCTAAGCAACCAAAAGACAGAGTTTATGTACAACTCAGTGTCCATCATGAGATCACAGCACTTAATAATACAGAGTTCAACACAACATGCTTAACAAGATGAATGTGGATGCTGCAGACAGACAAACCACATCACAAATAAGCAGCGTGAAGGTCCTTTCCAACCCTAATGATTATATAATGTTCAGGGTTTTGTACTTATTTAACATAGCTATAGGAGATTTCTAAGTCAAAGGTTCATCTTTAGATATAGGACCCAAAATACTGCACTTACCCAAAGTGATTCTGCAACCCAGCCCACAATGCGCAAAGAGTCCTTCTACAGAAGTCAACCTATAAATATCTTGTGTTACTTCATAACAACACAATCATTTCTCTTCAGCTTTCAAACTACTGTAAGAGATCACATATTTCTGTACATAAAATACAAGAGCTATTTTAACACAGCTTCTTCGATGACTGCAACGACTCAGCTGCGGATTTCCCTGCCAGCCTTACCCAACCATTCTCAGATCCTGCACCCTCAGTGTACAGTATCTAAGTGTTTATTCTATTCACAGAATAGTGCTGCAAACCACCACCTCAGCTCACACTCTGCTGGGTTAGAGACCCATATGTAAGAGGAGAGGAGGGGAGAGAATTTGCACACATTTTCACAAGGTATTTTATTCTCTACAACCTGTGTGAGTTTATAGTCAAACCCCTCACATAGCACAGTCTGTGCTGCGGACAGCAGTATCATGGAAATGACAGTTGTCAAAACACAGAAGACCAGAATTCCATGCAGATGATTCTCTGCATTCAAGCATTTTAAGAAGATTGCAGATCTGCTCCTTTGCCCTGCAAGGAGGTAACCCCATGCTGGTGGCAGCGCCCATCTGGACAGCACACTGCACAGCCTTACAGCACAGCCACGGCAGAGAACTCAAGGCATTCTTTTTGTAACTGAAATATGAAAAGATAAATCCATCCTTACATCCCCTGAAAGGCTAACAAAGAAAAAAATGCACATATCCATGAGCTGGCCTTAGAATTGCCATTTCACCAAAGAGCATAAGGCCTGGCATTCAGCCATTAAAACAACAACAGCAAGAAAACCCTAACAGTTCTAGGGAAAGGAATAAGAAGCCTTTATTGGATCATATTCCCCTTTCTAAAAGAAAGTCTCCTGCAAACAAGAAATTTTGTCAAGTTTGTATCAAATCAACAATAACAAATGCCTGCATTTCCTTCGCACTTTTGTAAGAAAGGTTTTCCATTCCCAAAAAGACACAGGCATGACAACAGAAAATTCTACTTCTTGATAAAGCTGTATAGAAACCTGTCCAGTGCAGTTTTTTAATTTGTTTCAAATGGATCATCAGTAAATATTCTACTTAAATCAGTATTATTCATAATTAGCAGTTAGAAGCTGCAGCTAATTAAAATTTTAGTACATTTCTTTATCTCTGAAAGCCTGAATCTAGTTTGCTACTGAAATTTTTATAAAGCCTGTAAACAAGTATAAATTGCTACACATATGTTTGTAATTTACTAGGTTACATGCACCAAAGGTTTATGGAATCATAAAAAGATACAACTTCGAAAGAAACTTCAAGAAAATCAGCATCAGAAACTGCAGAAGAAATTAATTTAAGAAGTGGTCTGTGCTAGTGACATGATAAATCAGAAAGTCACTGCCTCCCCTGTAGCCTAAGTTAACAGCTGACACAAACCTTTTTTCTAGGCTGAATTCTGACATTAGGTCATAATTTAGGGGGAAATTGCAAAGAGGAGATGAGGAAAAAAGAAAAAAAAAAAACAACTCTACCAAGATGCAGCAACCAACATAAGAAACAGAGCTGCCATCCTACCCTCCTTCCCCCTGTCTCTGGATGACTCTTGGATCTGTAAAAGACGAGCTTTAAAGGGCTCAGGGGTTTTACGCTGTTTTTAACTCTGGCTCAGTCTCCAGCTTTTTAAAATTTCCACCTCAGTCTTCACAACCATTCCCCTGCCACGAGCCAAAATAATCCAGGGTTGAGGCAGCCTGCTCCTCTTTAACTTCCTGACTCGTGCCTCAGACACAAGTCTACTCTCCCGCCCCCACTGCTGACTTCTGCTTTATTCATGAGCCCCTAATCCTCAGATTAGGATTTACAGCTCCCTCTCCACACCCTGCTTCCACCTGCAGGCAGTAGCAGAACCCAGCTACAAGAACCCAACCCAGACTCTCCAGCGACGGCCCCGGCTTACAAGGGCAGAGTGAACAGCAGCACTTCAGGTGATCACACTGCTCTCCGTGACAGTACCAGATCTTCAGAGTCACATCTGACTGATTCTCAGTGTGGAACCCAAGCCCATTTCCAGCCCAGGCTCTCCACTCCTCCTCAGTCCCCTTAATGCAAGATTGCACTCTGTGTCTGGGGCTCCCATTAACACCTCAGCAGTTACCCATGGGTTTGACTTTACCAGTCTGCACCAAACATGCTAAAAACTGGAAGGCACAAAAGAGTGACCAAAGGCTTTTTGGAGGACAGGGAAGTAAGGATAGTGTCAAAAATTTCCTGTCCAAAATACTATATTTTTGGGCATTAACTCATGTATCACTCACACCTCAAATGTGGTGCAAACATGACAATCGTGCAATCAGTGAACAAGCTGGAATTCAGCAACCACCAAACACAGACACTTCAGTGAGGGAAAAGAATTTTTTCTTATCTAAAAAACCCCAGCTTAACAGTATTATGAACACTAATTCCTACATTTCTCTTTAAAGCAGATGTTACCCTATTTACAGGGCTTTTTTCCCTTCTACAGAGATCCTCTTAGATTGTCATTTATCCATTACCTACTTTCAAACTTAAAATACATGCCAAATATTTAATTTTTCTTCTTTAAAGGCTTCTTAATCACCCTAATTTCTACATGCTACTCAAAAGATGTAAATTACGTGGTAATTTTGTTTGGATAAAGATAACACTGCTAGTTTTGTAAGCTAGCAAAAAATAAACTGAGCACTTCAGAAAACTTATAAAAACAAGAATAGGAAAAAGCTATCTGGGAATTATTTTTGTTAACTCTGATCTCCCCTCAACTACCTTAGCCTATATCGAGATATGTCATCTTAAAGGGAAGCCCTTCTGTGAGCCCTTTGAAACCATGTAACCAACAGGTCATTACTGCCATTCACACAGGCACACAGAATTACTAGATTCCTTCCAAAACTGATTAAAGTTCAAGTTAATTTTTAAAAAGTGCATCCATATTATCACCTTATTTTTTCCCAGCACTTCTAGGAAACATTATTGTCTTAAAGACTTGTTCAGAGGCAGAAATGTACATTAAATTATTCAAACAAAGGAGGGAAAATACCCAAAGTATGCTGACAGTTAGGCCTCAGTGTTGCAGCTTTTCTGTATTTGTCCATGGTGCTGACCACTTTTTTATTAAGAACACCTTTAGGACCATGTTTTTATTATTACTTAAGAACAGCTTTAGCTGGTCCTAACCCTTTTCTTCCCGCTCCTGAGTGGGCACAGTACTTCCACCATGTAAAAGACTCTACCTGTCCAACACCTGTACCTCAGAGAAAGCTTACCTAAAGAATGTGCAGCTGTGGTTTTGGAGCTGAAAAATCGACCAAGTCCAAGGTCTCCGAGCTTTACTACTCCTGTAGCTGTAATGAACACATTTGCTGGCTTTATATCTGAAAGAAAAATAAATTAAAACATTTAAGAGTCACAGTGAGGTTGCAAGAAAAGCTACTGTTCTATTAATAACAGACCAAAAGAGGATTTTATTTACAGCTAATATTGGTAACATTTGATAGTGCTGTTCAGAAAGAATGGGTCTGGAATACAGAACTTCAAATCCACTATTTTAACAGTACAAACATCACAAGCAAAGAAAACCAAGATCCACAGAAAGTATTTTTTAAAAAAATAAGCAAACAAAAAAAAAAACTCCACACACCCAAAGTCCAGCAGCACATACAGGGGAGTTCACTACTACTTTATATAAGCTACATAGAAGGGCTTACATTAGAACTAGAGAACTTCTTTGCTATGTCTTAAGCAACAGCCCAAAAATGTTTTCAAGAATTGTGAAACATTTTTCATCACTTTTGCTGATCAAATTACCCACAGTGGCATAATGTTATTTATTTGAAATAGATAGCTGATTCTCTGGAAGAGCAGGCATTAAAAAAAGAAGGAAGTTTACTCAGGAGAATGGTTATTTGAACTCGTCAATGGAATTGGGCTAATCAAGTAAAAACAAAGAAAAATAATGATGTATACCCCAGACAGTTATTTTTCACAAGTAATATCCAGTTTAAGTTTTAATCCAATCCCTTCGAGACAACAGCAGAGACTTTTATTCCATGATTTCTAACAAGGTACCTACCTTGTTAGTCTTCGAAATAAACTGGCCTGTTATTTGTTTGGCAGGGGAGTTTAGCTCTTACTCTGCTAAAGAGCAATGCACCCTGGCTCTAAACTTACAGCAACCAGTTCGCTTCGATAAGAGGGGATCACAGTTTGCATAAGATACAGGCACAGTAAAAGGAATGCTTAATAACCCTTCAAACACCAGCATTTTCAGGTTTCCGGTAAAAAAAGTTACAGAACCTTATAAGCTTTAGAGGAAGACAGAGGCAATTATGTTCTGCTGCTATCTGACCTAGTTTTCGGGAGTTTGGATAACGCTTTGTGGAATAATCCAACATGGATATAGCTCAACTTAAAAATAGCTTTAATTGTCATTGCTTTTGGTGTGTAACCATGGAATCATTAGATTTGCCATAGGTTTGCCAGAAGCTTTGAACAGAGTATTTCAGTTTAAGGAACTTAAATTCTTTTGTTTTGAGCTAAAATATACAGAAATTAACTAATTTAATTATAAAATCATTAAAGCAAGATACTTGTACCCTATGGAAAGAATCTGTATTTTATGTCCTTCTCTTTGTATCATTTACACTTGCAGGCATCTGTACAAAGCGGAAAAAAAAGAGAATCACAAGGGAAAGCCATTTGCAGGGGCAGGGGTATCAACACTGATCTGCTGAAGGGTGCAACATTTCTAGGTGCAAATGACAAAGCTCAGCAGACATCAAGGGACTGTTTCCATCAGACAGTGACCTGCATCCCAGCACAGGGAGCCACCAACCTAGCACAGGTAATTTCACCTGAACCCAAAAAGAGACAGCCCACACACAACTCACAGTCCATAACCAAAGGGATCTCAAAAAGGGAAAAAAAATAGGAGGTCTGAGAAGAAGCTATACTATGATCTGTCTTCTTTGACTCAAGAGTTAGGCGGTGAAATAAAGACCACATCCAGAGGAGAGCGCAGCACCAAGGTTTAAAACGGGCCAAGGAAATTTAGTACCTGACAGGGATAGCCGGCAACTCCAAGGGCTGCTGGGACACAGAACTTGACACAGAGACTGAAAGTAGTGGAAAGGAGCAGAGAAGTAGAGAAAATGCTCACACTTGCACATAATCCAATAGAGAAGGGACTAGGAGAAGAGCTGCACATCACAAGTAGGCAGCGCAGGAGCAGATGCTCCTAAGACAACCAGGTGCAAGAGGTGTAAAGAATGGACTGACAGATCTGTGCAAGGCAGGGAAAAACACTTGGGCAAGACAATGGGCAAGTATAGAAGAGTAAGAACAGGACAGAAAATAAGAGCCAGAAAAATGAAGTAGCAATGACACGGTATCCATCACTTCCAGAACTATCGCTTATTTTGAAAAACTCGCTATCAAACAAATGCCGACCACAACAAATGTACAACCACAAACTTCTCTCAGTTTTCTATTACTTATAAAGCCTTACAGAAACATACATCGTGTCAGCTGTCAAAATTGTTTCCAACCGGCTTAATTCCCATATAGTCAAGGGTTTAGTAAGGACAAATCATCTTTGAGCCTGTATTACCTCTATGCATAACACGACGAGAATGCATATGTTCCAAGGCACTGCAAAGCTGAACAAAGTACTTCCAAACTGTTCTTTCAGGAATCAACCTCTTCTGTTTCTTAAAATGCTTAAAAAAAAAGATGGACAGTGAACATTAAAAATTAAAACCTGCATAAAATGACTGAAAAAAAGAAAAGACACAAAATCCTTAATGAAAAAAACAGAAAATACAAGAGTCTCACAACCTACTGAGAAAGATTTAACAAAATTTCTTGACACAGAAATCTTTTCCCTTAAATATTAATATATGTATCATCAATGCACGTGTGTCAGTCCACACAGAGAGCCACAAATAACATTAATAAAATTAAACTCCTACCCCAAGAGAGGATTTATACACTCTTTAGCACTCCTCAGTGTTGGATTAATGTGGCCAGAGTCATCTAGTATAAAGTGGCCACAGAACAAATAAAGGTCAAATATAAAGGTATGTGCCACAGAACTCCCCAAACGAAATACTTCCTTAAACCAACACCAATTTCCACACCCTCATTTTCTAAATAGAAGAAAAAAAAAGAATATCAGTACCACACAGTCACAAATAAAGATCATATAAGAAGAATTGGTCACATTAGTTTTAAAAACTTCTGCAATACTTGAAAGGGGACAAAAGGAACTGTGATTTCTGAAAATTCCACAGTGACGGAACTGCTGTTCAACTATTCTCCATCCTGTATAAAAAACCATTCCTGATCACTGGTAACAGTTCACTGGCCTGTTAAAGCTTACACGAAGCAATTACACTCTGCTATGCACATCTTCAAATATTGTGCTCAGGAACTGAATAACAGTCCTCCAAAAATACATACTGAAAACCTGGAATTCAGCCAGTGCTAAAATATACAAGTTTAATCACGATAAATTTTGCAGCTAAAGGTAAAAAGATTGAAATATTGTTGCTTGTTTAGCCTCCGTTTCCAAAGAAATTGTATTGTGTCAGGTTTTGAAGTTAAACACACGAAGAAAACACATAAACAACACTAAGACTAGCAAAATTTTAGATGGAAAGCAAAGTACTTAGATGTATTTTAATAGTGTGTGTACAGACGTCACACTCATGCATGCCTTAAGAAAGTTCACATAACGAACATTTATTAATTTGCAAAAATAAAAATACTTCCATACTATGTTAAAACATGCCACTGAGAAGTTGACAGCTGCATCTACACATTAGACACACACAGGATTATGAGAAAGATGCTTTTAAACTACCTATAGCAAAATGCATCAGTCATACAAAGGATCTTAACACTCTACCAAAATGTTTTTAGTTATAGGGATTATTTCAAAATGCATTTTCATTTAAATGAGGCAAAGCATATAAATTACATCTTTAAATACAGTTTTTCTTTCAGTCTTGGATGGAATCCAAACAAACCCTGTGTATCTGTTCTCCCCATAGCTGGATTTGCATATCAGAGGATTGTTTGATGTCAACAGGAAGATGGAGACCAGGTTTCTTTTCATTTAAAAACAAATACACAATACATCTAAGTATGAGTACATGAAAGCATAGTTCCTTGATTTAAAATGCATTCTGAAATTATCACAATTATAACTAGGTCCTTTATTTAAACATTCTGAATTATTATTTTTTTAACTCGAATGCAAGTACAAGCGGTGATGAAACGCCATTCACAAAAGGTCTGAAATGGGAAGATTTTCCATTACAGATTCCCATTCCAATTTACCTAAAGTACATCAATGTACTTTCAAAGTATTTATGTACAAGTTTTCTTTTAACACTTCATTCACTTGCCATCTCCAGCACTGTAGCTGATGTACACTGCGAAACTGGCTTCAGTTCTTACAGTGCAAGGATGCAACCTAAGTTTGCCAGACGTAGTCTCATTCTGCTGAAGGCATTAATGACTTTGCAGGACAATAATAACCTCCTCCTGAAAGCAGCAATAGTATTACTTAACCCCAGAGAATTTATCCACTTAAAGAGGATGGAAAAGAGAGCTTCTAGATTTGCTAACAATGTTTAAAACTAAACAAAGAAACAGGTAGCATTTTCACCTTAAAATGCTTAAAATATATATTTTAATATATACTTTAAAATAATACAATTATCTTTAAAATAAACTCAATTAACATTACTTATGCTGTTAAGTAATAATTACACTATCTTCTTCCCCCAAAATACATGTTCTCAGTTTTTTCTTGGGCTGGTGTCCACCAATAGGCAAAATAGTGATTAAAAACCACCCTTATTAAAAAGATGAATTTTGCAAAACTAGCTATTGAAACAAGTTGTACACTTGCAAGAAATAGTCCAGCAGCCACAGTTAATTCTGAGAAAAGTCAGTAAGTAAAAGAAATTCTGTTTCCGTTTAGAACCTCACCTTCTAACAAGAAATGTAAGCTGATAGAAAAGGATTCTGGCTTTAAATACAGTTAATGTGTGCTGCATGAATTTAATTATGCTGTTCGGCATAAAAACAGGTTTTCTTTCTTTCTCCTCCATTTCAAAATAGTCTACAATGCAAAACGCAGTTCTAACGATTATGGTGTTTGCTCCCTCCCTACAGGGAAGCCAAAATGCAAAAGACACGATGCTGCAACAATAATTTCTAACCTCTGCTGTAGCACAGCATAGCAGCACCACAGTCAGTGGCTGAAACGAATCCACTGCTCAGTGCCTGAAGCATCGAAAGGCCCACACCACCAATTGAACTTACTACAGCTCTCTCCCACTGTACACAGGTTGGCATTACCTGCCCCAATTTGCCCTCAGAGGAATACAGCCTGACACACAGCTCTCCAAAGTGCTCTCATCTTCAACACTTCATTGTTCTACCTCTTCCACCTGTCTTAGGCTCAAAGGACAGTCCTGATGTCCCTCAGACCAATGACCTTCTAGGGTATGGCATTAAAAAAACACGGTCCTGTCTGAGGTGAAAGATCAATCTCAAAGTAGTTGAAACTGGGCAAAAAGGGAGCTGCTTGTGCATGTGCATTAAAAATTTGGACAGCGCTGCAAGACAGTGCTTTATCAGGTAAACAGAGAACATCAGGCATGCTTCGGCAGCAGGCTGTCTCCCAGCAAGAATTACTTGTTTCAAAAGCCATATCCCATGAAATTTCCATCTCCATCTGAGAAGGGAATCACAAAAAACTACTTTGAAGAGTCTCCACAATGTCAGTGCATTGTGGATAAAACTGCAATTGAGTCATTTAATACAACTGGACATTTTGGTGGTCATACATTTGCTAATCAAATGCCTGAAAGAGCCTTAAGGTAGGCAGGCTGTATCACCAGTTCATATTTTCATCCATTTTACAGAATGACTGAGCAGTTTCAGTGGGAAAGCAGAACTCTCCTGGTTCTCTAATGGACTGCTAAAAGAACAATTGAATATTCTCCAAATGTTTCCATCCTAATGAAATTAAACATAGCTGCCCTGCACCTAAATAGCAAATGCCATTCAGTTTCTTGAGAAACAAAAAGTAAAGGATAGATAGAGAAAAAAGTCTGAAGTCAATATAAAGGTATGCAATTATATTATACTGAGTTTCTAAAGATGATGCTTTAAAGGTCAAAAGGTAGAAGTGGCAGCAGTTAGCAGTTGGTCCTACCCAGGCTTAAAAGGCACAATTCAGACAATACTCCTTAGAGGAAACACACAGACTATGTTTGCAATTTATAAGAAAACTAAGGATTTCCTGCAGATGAGTAGAGAGGGAACACAGACGAT
The DNA here is from genome assembly GCA_013400235.1 of Oriolus oriolus. Lineage (NCBI taxonomy): Eukaryota > Metazoa > Chordata > Aves > Passeriformes > Corvidae > Oriolus > Oriolus oriolus. Next base: position 843,283 of record VXBT01009623.1, read on the forward strand.
TTCCACACAACTAGAAATTCAGATATGACTGCCTACATTTCAATAACCATGCTTGGAAAAAATGTAGCATTCAGTTCTGATGTTGGTGTATCAGAGGATTTTAGGGTGTGGTTTAGTCTGGTTTAGGTCTCACTGAACAGGGAAAAAAAATAGGAATAAATAAGAAAAAAGACAACACAATGAGTGTTTAAGAAGCTAACTGGACTAAAGAAAGCAAGATGTTTATGAACTTCTCTCGCAGAGAGTTGATAAACTGATCATCTGAACAATTTTGCAGAGTCATTATTTAAAAAAAGAAAAGAACAGTGAAACTGTCAAGCCCACAAGAAGTTATACCTGAATTTTTCAGTACACATGCTGTAGCCTAGAGCTGGTTTTTGAAAGACAGTATTTGGAAGAAAAGTAAAATGAGAATGATGATTTCATTGCTTTAAACAGATTCCTTCCTTTCTTTCATGATTTGGTAAGAATCTTGATCGCATCTTTCTGGTCTCATGACTTCATTTATGGCTTACAAAAATATGAAGCATGGAAGGTTTTTATATTCCATTGTACAGACTTATTACACAGTGATTCAATAACCAGATACTAGTGGGAAGAAATCTGAACTGCACCAAGAGGAAAGAGATGCAGAAATGATTACACAGAACTTCTGAGTAACACATAATAAAGCTCTTGACCACGTGTGACTGTGTTTCTTCGGGAGCCTTTTTTAATGTGGATGAGCAGAAGAACAAAGAGGAAAGAGGAGGTCAGGCAGCCATGACAGGAAATTATGGAAGCACAAGCAAGAGTTCTCACTCTGTGAGCACAAAAGAAACAAACCAGAATAGGCAAGCGCATGCAGGGTCAGACAGACCAGTGAAGATAGACCGCAACATCCCAATATTTTGGAGACTCATATATATAGAAATGAAGTTTCCGCCTAAGTCTTATTTTCTATTTAAAAAGCTATACAATTCTAGTAGCAACGCAGCATCCCAGAGTTTCGTCTGCCTCTGTTCTTTGATTAATTCCGCTGCCCATCTCTTTAGACCATGGCAAGTTTTCTGCCATTTTTCTTTGCTGTCTCTGCAGAACAAAAATAGAACTTCCCACCACATCCCAATTCATTCATTCAGTTTGATATACAGTCGGATCAAATTTGCCTACATTTCAAGGGTAGCAGCTGTCTCTTACTTGCAAAAGGAGAACAAATACCAAAAAAACCCACCCAAACTATTTGTCATCTATCAACCTAATATACCAAAAGCAGCAAGTATTCAGCCAATAAAGTGATGAAAATAAAAATATTTACCTGGTTATTTTTTTAACTGTTATTTACAGTTGCTTACATCTTCAGTTACTGAAGATGCCACATGTTTATTCGTTCCCTTTCAGAATTCATAAAAAAAGAGTTTTAAAAAATTAAATCTTCCTCTCTTAGTCATCTTAGTACACAACAAACTTTATTTCATCCAGAGCAACAAAAGACTAAGACAGTACAAAAATTAACACAAAACAATGGTACTAATCGAAGTACCCACTAGCATCAGATGGACAAGTCAGTAGAATTAAACTATGGTCTTTCCTTTTAAAAAAAAACCAAAAAAACAGAAGAATGCTGCATGGACACCACAGAACTGAGATAGAAGCATCTTCCCAAACAGAATCTCATTTCACACACAATCAAAAAAAAGGACATTCACTTACAAGAAATAATAAGTCTTGTAAAAAATGCAAGTAAAATTGCTCATGTTTTCCATTTTAGTATATATTCTTTTGTGCTAATGATCAGACTTAATAAGACTCCTGGTTAAACTCACATTCCTTATAAAGCTCTGCACAAAGTCACTTTACATATGTGTATTTTTAGCCAACTTTCTTTGCAAGGATTCATTTTGTTTTTCCTTATTGAACAGCCAACCTACAGTCCCTCTGTTCCACATAATGTTTTTGCTGATGCAAAAGAGCAAGGACATACAGTGTTCAGAAATAGAGATCACCTACTGAAATCCGATACACTTGCAGAACTACTAATATAAAATTTCCAATACTGCATCATTTTCCTTGTCTCTGCTGTTACTGCTGAGTGGGGCTTCTTAAAACACACAGCCACGTGTTTAAATTCAACGGTATTTGTTTACATGTATCTCTCTCCAATAAAATCCCCTTGGGAAAACTGGTACAGCATGAAGAGGTGAAACTCATGCTTGAATCATTAACTCTACTTCCTAATAAAAAGCAATAGCATGACACAGTAAATACAGAAGCTATCATCTTAACTTTTTTTTTTCTTTTCTCTACAAACAAGGCAGACAGATTTGAAATCTCCTTATTCTCAGCAAGTTATCCACATAGTGCAAACACTGACAGTGCAAATTTTTCAAACACAACTGTGTGAAAAATGAAAATTAATCCCCAAGTATTGTTTGCAAGGCATTTCAAACAAGAAAAGTACCCAGAACTATTATTTAATAAAATCTTCCAACTCTCCCTGCTCTTTAAAGGCTCACAGATAATTTTAGAACCGGTGGGCATTGGTGGAGATGAACTCTCCAAAGCCTGTTGGAACAGCCTGTGTAAGTTAAATGAAGTTTACCGTCAAGTTAACTTTTCATAGCTGACTGACACCATTATTTTCCTCTCTGTGTACAGCCAGTACTTCCACAATAGCTTCAGGTGTGATGTCTGTGAAGGCAACTGGCCACAGGACAAAACACTGTTGATTGTCTAATTATTTTAGCAGAAAATCTGCCCGCTTATTCTTATTGTTCCAGTGGCAGACACACACAATGGCTGACTCACAGCAAAACTAACAAGGCTGCCTGGCAATTACCCAGCCCAATTATCCCACTGATTATAAACCGGGGGACCAGCCAGCTCTCATTGTGCCAGCACACGTATGTACCACGCACAGGGCAAACTGGTGCTGCTGCTCTCGTTGTGGCTACCTGAGGCTGACAGCAGAGGCGACAGTGGGGCACCTGTCAGACACCCCAGCAACACACACGGATGGAGGAAAAGCTTACCAGAAGCAGCCCTCACACCCTGGCAGGGCTCTGCGCCTTGGCTTTTTCTTTTAATACTTCACAGCTCCATCCACATAGCAGCTGCTTCCCCACGGAACACCCTGCCCCCCCCCTTTTCTACCTGCTACACAGCTAACATAAATACACAAAGTTGAATAAGGATGCACTATTTTTTTAATTACAGGAGGTTAAAAAAAAAAAAAAGAGAAAAAATAAAAGAAAAATTTTAAAAAGTTTTTTAGTAGCTTTAAAAAAGGTTAGTGGCAAAAATTAACCTGACTGGTTCAAAGCCCCAGGTTCCTCCTTTAGGAGAAGGCACACAAAAATAGTTTAGCTTTGATCTGTAATTAGCACACCCTGTGTTACACTATCCTATTATATTAAAGGCTTCTTCAAGCTCCACTCCATCGTTTGAAGCTTTTTTCAAAAGTGAGTATGGAAAAAAGCTAAGGTAAAGGTGATACAGAAAGTGAAAAAACAAAACACTGAGGAAAACAATATTTTGAAGCTTTTAACATATATCAATGATGCAGCTTCAGCAAAGTGCCAAACTGTTCTATATTATAAAATATAACCATATGCTCAATAAAAATACTTTGTGTGAGGAGGTTTGGTGTGGGGGTGGTGGCACTGGGGTTTTTTGTTCTTTAAATTAAATCTAGCAGTCATGGAAAGAAAAAAAAAAAGCACGGGAGACACAGATACTGCTGAAAAGCCAAAAGAACAAGATTCTACATTTTAAAATCTGCAATTATAGATCAAGACAAATCAGTATCATGAAAAGAAAAAAGATTACACAAACATGCACAAAAGACTACTTTAAAAATACTTTTCCCAAAACCATTATATCTATTATTTGGACATAAATATATGTACAAGAAAAATCTCAGAATTAGAGCCACCACAATTTCTCCCCCTTGAGAGTGTGTGTATGCAGTTTTCAGTTCTGCTTTCTTTATGTTAGAAGACCCTTTACTCATTCATTCATGACACTCAGCTAATGAGCAGTTTGAAAACGTCTCTAGGCTTTGTTTATTGTGCACGATTCATAACCTATTATTAAATATAAGTTTTAGGGAGGGGTACGGCTTCCTAGTGTGCATTGTTGGAATATCAAATTAATAAAATATCTTCACAAATGGCCTTAGAAATGATAAGGTAGTAATATCCCTATTTTACAGATTAGAATGTGGGCCAAGAATAGAGATCAAAAGTGTTAATTAATTCTGGCACCAATTTAAGCACCTCCTTCCCAACATACATAGCTTTATGAAACAGTCCGTCTTCAAAGCACAGTTTCCACTCAGAATGAAGCTGTGAACGCTCAATACTTCTGCAAATCAAGACCCAGAGTTTTGCCTTGAATGCAAAAATACAGAATAAGCAATTAGAATTCCCCCAAAAAAGCAGTGGTTGAAGTGATTTATACAGTATCCCTTAGGAAAAGAACCAGTAAGGATGGTCTTTGGAAAAACCTGGAATTGTACTAACCACAAAACCTTCGTCTTCCAAATTCTCTGCCTTGATAATGACCACTGCAGCAAAGAAGGCAACAGAGATGCAACCATTTCTACACAGAGTAGCTGCACCCTTAACACTGAGTCACATCCCATCCATTCCCAGCCAGTCTGACTTAGCCCATGCAGGCTCTCTCCATGCTGGCAGCCAGTTTGTCTGTCCCAAAGATCCTTGCCCAGTCTGTCCTGTTCTCTGACAACACAGCAGCTCTTCTCCAACCTCGCTGTCCCCATGTCCAGCACCGGAAATCCCGCTGCACAGTTTCCCAATACACTGCTCTTATTCTCTTACACTCCTCAGTCTCTCCTCCCAGTGGCACGAATTCCCCATCAGCCTTCTCTCAAACTCTGCCAACCAGCCAGTACAGGTGTACTTGTCTTCCTTCTTCCCAGTCACATCCTCCCTCTCCTCACTTAAGGATCACTCAGCTACTTGTCCCAGCCTACTCCTCAGTATGCCTTGTCTTCTGTCTTCCCCACATTCATCTCAGATTGTTCCCTTTCCCACGTTGTTAGAAAGAATAAACATTCTCAAGACACACGAAAGCTTCAGCCCATCCAAAGCACCTGGAAAAAGCTATTTCTGGCCACCCCACTTCAGTCACCCGTCCCACTCCAGGACGAAGCGCTGACAGTCACTCAGGTCATGTCAGCACCAAGAGACACAGGAGGTTCACACAGCTCTACACGTACAGAAATTCAGCACTTTTGGAACTATGCTCCAGCAATTTCTGTTAAGCCCGTATGTTAGAAGAATTGAAATTTAGGTGAATTTTCACAGCCATTGTTGTAAGAAAAATCCCCTGAGTTTTACATCTGTTTCAAGGCACAAGGGGCACAGAATAGTTCAGATTCCACGGTTGCAAGATATTATAATGAAATGTTGGCACACAACATTTTAGTAGGAAATTGCTATATTTTGACAAACTGAAAACATTCACACACAACTAAATATTTGGCAATCCTAGCAGCAAACAATTAGTCCTGCTGGACATGTGTATGCATGGCAAAAAACAGCTTCTGCAACACTGCCATTCAAAATACACAGCAAACATCATTTTTCCCACCAGCTTTCCAAACAGGAGCACCAACTATCTCCTACAACTGCTTAAGTTTTAGATCAATATTTTGGATAATAAAGAGATGGATAACCAAACAATAACCCTCAATTAATAGCTGAAAATTTCCCAATATCCTGGGACGGGCATGCAAAATTTAACACCTGACCTGCTAAATTCTGACACTGCACCTCTTCCCTACACAAATGCTTCCCTAACTTCACACTCCCAAAAATCTTGCAAATATCACAGCAAAAGAGAATTACTGCTACTGCAATTAAACAGTCAAACTACAGCTACCATGTACTACCAACACTTATCAAAAATCCTACTTTCTGCAAAAGCATCTCTACATCTCTAGCACATTCCCAGGACACCAATTCACCAGAAAATAGTTCGGGGGGAAAAAAAACTGTAAGTGACAGTTTTGCATTCCCAGCAACACAACCAGCTTCCCTGCAGTGAGAATGGGTAAAAATGGGTTCTGAGGCAGCCAGCACCCATGGCAGCTGGTGTGCAGAGAGAAAAAGGAATGAGCTGCTGCAGCAGTACATGCCCCCTCGAGACACCGCCATGCCACAACAGCAGAGGGGCAAGATGCATTGCTAAGCTCCCAAAAGCAACTCGTGCACGAGTTTCTGACCTGCACCTGTTCACCAGCCCAGCTCAGAACGAAGTGACCGACCCTCCATTCAGCACTGAACACCTCAGGTGAGGCAGACTGTAATAGCTGTCCCTTCCAAGTGACTGCCATTGCAACACGTCCTCAGATGCCCAAAGGCTGTCACCTCTCACCATGACACACTCAGGCTGCCGTGGAGTCGTGGTTTCTTCACACAGGCAGGAGCAACACTGGAGGCTGGCAAAGCTGCCAGTGAATGAAGCTAAAATTGCTTCCCAAGCTCACAGAAGGGCAGGCTATCCCTTAGCACAGGTAAGCTAACTAACCTCAGAGTGCCGCAAAGAAGCCTCAAAAAACTCCAGAGCTAATATACTTTGGCATGGGAAGGAGGGGCTGCATTCCAGACCATGTGGAGAGGAGAAATTGCCTGATGCAGTTTCATACAGTGAAGCCCAAAATATCCACCACTAGTGAAACACTGAAATTAGAATCGATGAGATTTCAAACAAGTCTGAACAGAGCTCTAGCTCCTGCAAGGAGCAATTGAGATATGCATCAGTCGCTTGGAAAGAAGTGACTATTCCTGCATTTGGACTATCCTGTAAAAAATAAGTTCAAGGACAAAGAATTCACTGCTCCTAGCTATAGATACTTGGAGATATCAATGGGAGCTTCATACTGATGAAATGTTTTAAAATATTTGTTATTTTACCTTGCTAATTATAGTACGTTTATCTTTATTTAAAGCTGAAAAAATACACAGAGAAAGTGCTGCCTGAGGAGTGGGTGAAGTACCTAGGTGACATTTTGTAGAACTCAAGTTACTTTCCATCTATCTTGAGAAAGCTGTACACATATTTTCAACTTTTTAGATGAAAGCTTTCATGCCTGTTTTCAAAACATGATTAACTTCCTTAAGATCTGTATGACATATTCAGTTTATAGTTTGCATTTTTTTGATGCACTAAGATTATTTGCCAGAAAAACCTAAAAACTAAAAATAACTTCAGAAATGAAACAGACTTGAAAGTTTATTGCTGAGTTAAGAAAACCCCCAAGATTTAAGTGCCTTGATAACATCCCTTCTTGCAAGCCCAGTAATTTTATATTTAACCTTAAAAAATATGCTAATTATCCTGCAAGGTAATTCAAATTCTCTTGTTCCAACATCTTCAGGACAGACTTCACTAACTAGCTCTTTTTACTGAATTATTATAATGTATTTTCTTAATTCAATTAGTAGATTCTTCTTTATTTGTGGCAATTTCTTTACCCAATATATCAACTGCTGCTTGAAAAAAGAAAACAAACTAAAAAACCAACAAAAAATTTTCACTTTGTCACTGTTCGTGGCAGAGGAGAACCATGACTAACAAGAAAAGGGACCGAGCCTCAAACTTGCTTTCCAGCATCTTATTGTATGGCAGAAGGAGGTGCTATTATGAGGTAACACCAGCTCTCATGAACTACCCTGAACCTTGGCAGCCACGCACTATCACATGTTCTGCAGCGGAGACCACGGACAAACAACAGACCATGAGCAACTGGGACTTAGCACAACAGTTAAGAATGATTTACTTGTAATATCTTTGAGGTAATAGTATCCAGCAACCTACTTCACTGACACAGAAAAATGCAGAATTTTTCTTTCTTTCACCATGCCCACACAGGGGTTACACAGTGCTGAGGTACTGCAGTGGAAAACCAGCTGTGAGTCAAACACAAATATTTCCCCCTCACCAATGTTTCCCTCAGTTTTACTGCTATGCCAGTGTGCCACGTTCAAGAATTCTAACAGGCCATTAAAAGCTGAACTGTAAGAAATCCTCAGTTTTGAACTCTGCTGCTTTTGAGAATGGAGGCTATATTGAAACATCTCCCTGTGACAGAGATAATTTTAAAAATAATTAAGGTGAAATGGATTAAATCTGTGTATGTACATACATAAACAGAGCAGCAGAGAGAACACATGAGATACCTCTGATTTCATTATGTGATATGTAAATGCCAATGCACAGCTGCTTTTTTTCAGACATACAGCAGATTCTATGAATTCTATTAGAATACATATGAATGCACCAAGTGATTTTCCTCAGTTGTCTACTCAGTGGGGACAAAGAGAGTATTATTCGCAGGTAACAAGAGGGACGATATGAAAGCTGGGCAGCAAGGATATGGTTCATTAAGGGAAGAACTAAAGAATTCATTAAGGTGCACTGTGAGGCACAGCAGCCTTGTAAGTATTCTCTGATGTGCCAATAATGTCATAACAAATACCCAAGTAAACTAGTTAAGTAGTTTTCCCTCGCATTAACATTGGTTTTAGTGTCATTCAAGCTGTGGTCATTTACAATTTCAAAAACATCCTTGATCCCTTCTACAAGTCACGCAACAAGCCTGATACCCAAACACTGTTCTGGGGGCATCTCAGCATTCTCCAACAACTTACAACAACATTCTAGCAAGAACACTGGAGACCCAAGCAGTTTATTTGTCTTGATAAGACAACATAGTTATTTACCTTAATAGCGTGACACGCAGCTCCCCTTCTAGGAAGATTCTATACTATTACATATCATTTACTTTTCAGGCAATTGTTGAAATACATTTTTAAGACTGGTGAGCCCCACATTTAAACTCATATTGTCAAACTAATCTACCAAATCATTTCCTCCACCAGCAGCATGAAGACACAGTGCATTGTGACACCTCATACATATTTAATAATAGCCTGATAGGCTGTCATTAACATCAAACAGCAATCTAAGTTTGCTACATTAAACATGATCCCTGTGTTAAGAGGACAATCACAAAGTGCCTCCAAGATCGAGCCTGTAAGAAATACCCACCGACTTGAACAAGGTGTAATGAGGCCAACTGCACTGAAAAAGCCACACATTGGATTTAAAACTAAATAATAAAAAAAAAGCAGGGGAAAAAAGAAAAAGCTTCAGTGGGTCATAAGACCAGACATGCCATAAGGCAATCTGTCACAGAGTACTCATATTAGTAACTGTTGTGTCAAAACTGAACATTCAAAAGAAAAGACAAACCTTCCTTTATGTTTTATGAAATGTAAGCCCACAGAATTAATAATTCATGAGATGAAGAAAAATATCACATTTGGCTATAAATATTAACAGACGCTGTCAACCTGCTTAGAACTAAATTTTGACTGTCCTACCTCACAATTATCGATTTAGAAAGGAATATTCTTCAAAAGCTAAAAAAAAAAAAAAAAAAAAATCAGCATGAAAGTCATTAATGAAGAAATTAACATGCTCTATTCATGCAGGTCCCAAGCAAAACAGCCTGACTGTGCTCTGGGCCCGGCTGCTGCTGAGTGAACGCTAATTGACTGGCAGTGTTTGTGCCCACAGTGGTGTTGTGCTGTGTTGACAGCAGTTAACGCTGGTGTGCACACAAGAAAAAATGCTAAAAGGACATACTAGACCCAAGACCCAGTGGAAAAACGGAAGGGAAGGAGGGGAAGTAGTTGTCAAGCGACAAAAAAACGTTTAAAAAGGCACTTAAAACTTAATATAAGTTTCAGAATACAGAATTTTATACAATGGATCTTGGATAAATTTTTCTGATTAGCTAAATAGGCATTTAAAAACTACAAAAAAGCGCAATTAACCCATAGTGCACAAGCATGTATCAGTAAGTCCACTTCATGTGATTTCAAAGAAATATGAAATATATTTTAAGCAGTTCAAGTTCTAGAAGGTACTTCTGCTGAATGACACCTGTTCTCTGCTTTCACTGCTATTATAGAGAATAGAATACTGGAACACAAAACACAATCGTCGCAAAAAATGCAGAATGCAATTAAAATGGATTGTTCTACATGGTAGTGACAGTGCTTTTCTTTACAGGCTTTTTTTCTTCTCCCCAGTGCTAATGTAACTTCAGTCTACTTACAGCCCCATCTGCACTCACATTCTGGGCAACAGTGTTAAAAATACTAAGCATCAATACTGGGCAAAAATTAAAAAAAAAAAAAAAACTTATCAGCCTTAACACCTTACTTTTCTCTACAGCTCCTGACATTTTCACTGCATTTCACCCAGAATAAAAAGCCAAAGTTGAACATTAAAAGCTCTTATTTAAAAAAAAAAAAAAAGTTAATCCCTACCTTTATCATTCTAGAGAGATCTCCAGCATCTGCTAATTCCAACACTATGTTCAGTTCATTGTCTTCAATGAATGAGGCATAATATTTGATTACATTTGGATGATTCAGTTGCTAAGAAAGCAAAATAATAATTCACATTTTAGTGAAGAGCACACCACATGTTTTAAGACTGACACAGGAAACATTCTCATTTAGGCAAACAGAACAACTCCTGAAATCTACTTCACTATGATACAAATTACCAAAAGTATATGCTGGTGAGAAGCATGTTGTAGTGGTACATGTACAAATACTTTGCAAGAACAGGATGGCATTTTAGGATCTACATGGTGACTGACATTGCAATTTTGAGGAATTTTGCTTCAATGTATATATCCAATAGCATGCTAAACTTATCTGAAACAGCCAAGTCGATTTTTGAAGTAAATAGCAAAACCAATTTTTGAAATCAGGATTTTGCTGTACAAAAGATACAGTCATTCACAATATTGCAATTTTGGCAGAAACTTCTACTTGAAATGTTACTCATTATTCTATTGGATTTACTTCTCAATATTAATTTTTAAAGAAATAAAGATCACAAAATTCTTCAAAGTGATACACAAAAAAACCAGTGGACACCTCAACCATGTCTATGAGAAACATAACACACTTTTTGATGATGGTTGCACATTTTCTAAACAAATCTTTTACCTTAAGAAGATCTATTTCTTTGATGCAGTCAGCACGGGCTTTGGCATCCATTAAATCAAATATCTATGCACAAGAGATAAAACATTTTTATTAAGTGATAAAAATATAGTAAATTGAGTGATCATTATCATTATTTCATAGCATCTATAAAGCAACTTGAATTATGCATTTCATAGCAAGATGTAATATTACAGTAAGAAATATTTCTGATGCACTGATTTAGGGCTGTGGCCATTCTTTTAGCCCCCTCACAGGAAACAAGCCCATTGCAAGTACAAGCTTTCCAACGACTTAACTGCCACCTCTGCACATCTGTTCCAACACACAGCAATAATTTAGCACACCTTGTATATGGTTCAAATCTCAGGCTCCTATCCCATTCTGCCACACCATTTTCACAAACTCATTCTTTAGTACTGAGCATACCTTTTTTTCCCCTTAGTCTTGCTACAGTCTTCCATTTCAATTCTAAATAATGCATATTATTTTACTCTCAGGATCAAAACTTCATTGTCACCTCCAACTCCTTCTCTCCCATTTCCTTCCCTTCAGCCAGCAAAGAAGCAACTTGGGTTATGCTATTTGTTTATCAGAGCACTTTTTTCTAAGTCCTCATCTGTCACCTTGACTTTTACAGCTTTTTACAGTTGAGTCTCCGCTCTTCATTTTTTTCCCACCTCACATCTACTCCAAATTACTTGGCAATGCATCTGATTTTTGCCATCTCCAGTTAGCCACTCTACTCTCCACTAATTCCAGCTTTTGTTTGAAGTACTTATTCCTGCCATTAGAGTCCTTGTCCAAATTCTACACATCTATATGTAATGTAATGCCTATTTTCACTCCCTTTTTTACCACCTTTCGGTTTTCACTTCACTTTCTCAAATGTGCACCTCCATACACTGACTATTTCCCTTAAAAATTACCAAAATGCTACTTCCTCTAAGAATCCTTCTCTCATTTGTGATTACTTTCTGAATTTAACAAACACATTTAACAAGACAAAACTAAAAAAACCCCACCAACTTCTTTGCGGCCTGCGTATTATATTTGAACCATCCAGAAGAATAAGAGACGCTCCCAGCTTTATTCATTGCCACAACATTTATGAAATTACCTTTTCCAGTTAGAACTTCTCATGCACATCACCTTTCTAGATAGATAGTCACCAAGAAAAGATGTATTATGTCCTGTGAACATCACAGGTATCTGGTTCCATAAGCTCAAAATAACCAAAAGCTCCGCAGCTGACAACTTCTATTTAATAGCCTGCCACCAACCTCAGAAACAAAAATTTGGATTAACAGCAGTTTCAGTACTGAACGTCTGCAAAGAGGCCATCTCAAACCGACTGCCTAACTGTTCACATGAATCACACCTTCGTTCCCTCTCCCCCAGGAAGTTCAAACAAATCAGGGAGTCTGTACATGATCTGCTAAACCTCACCTTCATTTTCTACACCACTCTGCACAGTACGTTTGTCATTTCTTTAATCAACTGAAAGGAGACATCTAGAAACTTCACGCATGGAGCACAGGCCTCACAGAGCACACACATGCTCTTCACTAACCACTGTTTCTCTTCACACATCCAATCTTCCATCTTCAGAGCTGCCATAAAAAAGAAGAGCCTGCAATGGATACTAGACTAACTTTTTGGACAAAAAGTAAACAAAAAAACCCCCACCCAACAAAAAAAAAAAAAAAAAAGGACAACACTTGAGGGAAGAGCTGAAATGCCAGACTTGCAAATAGTAAGAAAAGGGGTAGAAGAAAGAAGAAAACAAGAAGAAAATAAAACCTACTGAACAAGAAAGAAAGGGAATAAGCCACCACGCAACTACTTGTATATTAATGCCAGGATGATGGGAAATAAACAGGCTGAGTTAAAAGCAGTTACTCAAGCAGGAGACTGTGGGGGACTTAACAGAAACACAGCAGGTTAAGTCACAAGAAAGACATGCTACCACTAAGAAATAAAGCAATTTCAGATGTAGTAGAAGAATAGAGTACTATATGTGAAATTACAGGTACAAGTATTAAAAGGTAAGTAACACTGATAAAAAACACAGAAAAGAGCTTATGAGTTAAAGTTGGAAACTTAGTGAAGGAGATGAAATAACCTGTATCTGTTATAGATCTACACTTTGAATGAAAAAGCGTTGCTCTTTAATAATTCTGACACCAGATTAAAGTCCTAGTGTTTGGTACAGTCATGAGGGAGTCTAAAAATTTTCCTAGGAAACATTCTAGAAAATCCTAAATATTACAGGTAGCACATTAATGGAGGAAATACTCAGAAGGCATGAAATCAAAAATTTTTCCTTATAATCTAAGAGACCAGGAAATGGAAAAATTTATACGCCCTCTCCCAAAAACAATCAATGAAAGTGTACCAGGAAGCAAGGAAAAAAGAGAACAGGTACAATGGAGCATCTTGAGACTTCACATTTTCACCAAGCTGTAGACAACAGTGATCTAAGTGAATTCCTTATAAATGATACAGAGATGCAACTCCAAACACAGTGGAAAACCTAATCAAAACTGGGGACAGAATTTCTGACTGAAAACTGTACATAAACTACCTCCTTGTAAGATTTGGAAAAGTTACCAAAAGCAGTTTCAAGATTCAAATCAAAAGAACTTCACTGTGTAACAAAACAGGGCAGTTTGCACCTGTTACTGGCTGTTCCAATATGCCAAGAGGCATAATTTACCTATTCCAGGAACAATTCCCTACACACCTAAACTAACAGGTTTTCCAAGAAAGAATTTTTTGCAAGCTACACCTCTGCTAGGGACATGAATCAGTACCTCGCATAGAGCAATAACAAAACAACAAAAAGAAAACCCTAGACTCAGGACTGTGAGAAATCTAGAATCAAGGCATGGGAAAGAAAATTTTGTTTGTTTATTCTGGATAGTATTCCCAGTACTTCTAATTTGTTATTAAACAGCATGGAATAGACTAGACCAAGCAGCTGCTCTCCCCAAAGGACAGACTCAAGTTTTATAAACATGACTCCCTCTACTTTCGCTGCACTTCATAAGCAGCTTGGCAAATTTGTCACAGCTTCAGCTAAACTGAGTATTTCAAAAATTACCTAAATTAAATATAGCAAGGCAGTAAAAATAAGTCTTATTTGATCCTTACAACCACAAACACAGATAATCTGAAGATTTACTGTTTAGCATTCTTGTGGTTCTCAGATTTTGATCCAGATCTAACCTCAAAAGACTATAAATAGCATTTCCCAGAAATCCAGAATTCCAGTTTCACAGATATTAACTTCCTCCAACAAGACTTGTAAAAAAAAAAAAAAAACAAGCAGAAAAGGGCGAAAATATCCTTCAATCCATGGCCTCTAAAGAACCTCTGAATCACATCAGATGCAAAAAGCTTTCAGAGATTTTCTCTCTGAATAGATGATTTTTCTATTTTGCCAAACTGCTGCAGTTCAGGATCCCAGTGTAATGAGCCATGTCAGCTCACACAAGGAGGTTACTGTAAACACAAGCAAAAAACCTCCGTGCTTCCTCACCAGCAGATGACTCAACACTGAAGAACGTCTTACCCTGAGAAATGGAAGTTGCAATGAAAGACTTTAAGAACATCTTTTCAAGTCCATGTCAGAGCTCCACACGGCACCTGGCAGCACTCTGAAGGTTTGTTTAGCAGGAGAAGCTGCCCTTTGCCCCCGTGGTTTGCTGCAGACTGGCCATTAGCATCACAGTGCGCAGGGATGTCAGTGCTCCCATCACGACTGGAACAGTTTATAGCCTTGCAGGCGGACTAATTCCACCTTCAGCTGCTGTGACTCAGCAAACCTAGCGGAAAGGTCAGCCTGCGCTCCAGCACGAGTGCTGCACGCAGATCTCTCTCACACGCACACGACTTTTAGCCCCGCACAGACAGTGCCACCATTGCCATCAGCAGGCCACAGGTCTCATCCCACTCCACACACACCGCCTAAGGACTTCCAACCTTTTGTCCAGCCTTCCCTGGGACTGCACTCGTTTTCTGAGCTTGGTTTTAGTGGTAGCAGCACATGCCCTGCAGCTGAGTAACTAAACTGTACCAAAGTCATTGCAGTCAAATGACTTGTGTCTAACCTGGTTTTAGATTCAGCTTGGCTCTGTGCAACTGCACAGCCTGAAGGAAATTACAGCAGATACAACAACAGCCTAAAAAAACTTCAGATTTTTGGATAGGTTTGAACAATAAGCTTTTGGATCAACACAAAGCATTAGCAACTGACTGCTTGAAATCACCCAGCAAAGTCTCACATAAAGATACTACCAGCATCCTCCTCCCAGCAGAGCTCAGGTCACTGATGATGCTCCACACATCGATTATTGGAAACTAGCAGTAATTAGACAACAAGTGTTATCATTACTGTAATTGGCTAACAATAAGAACTGCTGTATTTAGATTCATCTGCTAGGATATTCATCAGACTAACAATAATTTGAATTCTTGACTCTACTTACAAGGTCAGGATCACAAGGTAATTCAGTTTGGAGCTATCTCTAGTCAGCACCAACTCCACTCAGCACAAACTGCACAGTGTAATATATTCTTATTTCAACTTTTAATTCTTTTCCCCCAATTTCTATTTTCAAGGACTATAATAAGATCAACATTTCTAAAAATGAGTTATGATTGTATAAAAAAAAGCCTAATAAGCAGCAAACAATAGAGTAAATATTTTTATGATGTGACAGTTTTCATAAAGAGTGTAATCAGAAAGTCTAATTGTGGCAAGTATTTTTCCTTAGTTAGCAATTACTGTGAAACGCCTTAAAACAATTAGGCAAATACAGCTGAAGAGACTTAAAAGAGCATTTTAAAAGCCCTTAGCAGTTTTTTTTTTCCGCTTAGCAAGCATATTGAAATAAACCTTTTTAGCTCTCAGTTTTTCATCTCATCCTGCAATCAACTGTGTACAAAGGGAGAGTAGAAGGACAAACATACATTGATAGTTATCACATTTCTGTGTGCTATGCAACTAAGGGATCTCTGGTAACTTTGCATTCAGTCCCTTCTCTAGTACCTTCATGTGAGCATAGATCATAGTTTTTTTTTCTTTCAGCATTCCAGAAATGTCAGTTGTAAGTACTGTCAAGAGATATTGGTATTTTTAGAATCCTTTCTAAGCTGTTGTAAGCTACAGAGCAGGAACTGTTCCTATGCAGATGTGTAAACTAAACAAAGGGGTTGCAATACATGAATTCAACTTCCTGAGTGAATTTCTTCTATACATGCTCCCAGAAAGCTACAGGCATAGCAAAAAGGTTTAGAAACATGGAACCACGTGATTGAAAGCATCAAGCCCCAGCTTCTATGTCCAGACTGTATCTGATCAATTACTAGCTACCAAACGAATCAGTCACCTGAAGGAAAAGTGCCAAGTTGGGAATGGACCTGACTCCACTTGCTCTAGAACATCACTTCTCCAGGTTTTCCTTTTCAGTATTCCTATTCAGTACTTATCATTTAAGTAACAATTAAATCTATGTCTTTTCTGCTTGAAATTCTGTATACAATAAAAATACCAAAAAGCATTTCCAAACCAAAAGCATGACTCTGTAACATAAACCTTCAGAGAAGTAAGCAAAATAAAGACCCGAATGCACATAAATACTAAGAGATACAATACTGAACAGCAACAAGCATTAGAGTCTTTTGCCACCACAGCACTGCTGTGCTGAGACAATAGTGCTTCATAAAGTGTGAAATTACAAGTGCTTTTCTAAGATTAATTAACTGTAATTCATGCCTGAAGTAGCAATCCACTGACAATGCACAATGAATAATGAATGTACGTCCCAGATAAAAGGATTCATTGTCTGCATCTCTAACATGGGGCCTCCAACTTTGGAATGAAAGGAAAAGAAAGGTGGAACAACGTACGGCAGAAATGCAATGAATCTGAAATTTTGTTGAAATACGCAGCTTTACATAATACTTTGAGTAGCTAAGGTTTCCTTAAAAATAGCTCATAAAGTGAACTCATAAAGCCTTACAGTCACTGACTTAGATATTTACCACTCTTTTGCCATTTAGGGATGATTTGTGAGCATTTTTCCAGTACCTAGTAATTGCTTGCTTTGCCCTTGGAAGGGACTCCTGCAGTGGTCCTTGCTCAGAACGCTGCACTGTACCCCAGGTGTTCTGTTGCAGGGGTTACCCAGAGCTGCAGCAGCAGAGAGGCACTGCTGCTTCCTCAGGCATCATCTGCAGGATAGTTTGGACTTGAGACTTAGCATGTGTTAAGAAACTTACCTAGAAGCTTTTCAATTTATACTACTACAGTCACAGTTTACTTGTGGCTGATCTTTTCTGATGTTTCTTTAACTCAAAATATAGTTTAGACATTTATAAAAGAAAAGTAGTGAAGAAATGATTTTATTTCTGGTTTTATTTAGATAATACTTTAACAGCATCTCAGAAACATAATTCCATGCTGGAAAAAGAGAATCTAATTATTACTTTCCTAACTACACAAAGCAAATCAAACACAGGAGGATGAAGCACAAAGGGTACAACAAGAAGAAAAGACCCAACATACCATTCTGTGAATTCAGCTGGTTAGATTACTATTAAAAAACCTGCAAGTTAAACAGTTCTCACTGTGCTACATACCCAAATGAAAACCAAATCAAGAATACTACTTCTTCCTGTCATCTGGACTCAGCAGCAACTACAAATTCAGGAAGAGTGGTTTCTGTCACCATCTGCTTGTCCTTTCTCCCACAGCATCTTATTGCTACTTGCTTCTGCTCACATTTTATGCCACAAACATACATTTGTGCACATTAATATAACATTTATCAATATTGTACGTATTTCAGCCAAATAAAATTTTATTAGTGAAAATCAGACATTCTGGTTGGAAAGCTTCATAAGAACTCAAAACTGGCAATCTTTTTGGAACAAATAATGGCCTGAGATCCTGTAACTCCAAGAGAGGATAACTGAAGGATTCTAAGCCTTGACAGCAGAGACACACATGGGGTACTATTACCAAATACACAAAAAGGAAACAGGCACACACCTAACCCAGCCAGAAAAATGAAATGAGGAGGGGATAGAACAGATACGACTTGCAAGATTTGAGAGAAAGGCAAGTAGTAGAGAAGATGTGAGATGAGAATGGGCAGATAATGGAAAAGTAGAAGCTCAGATCTCAGTTATTTAAAACAACGTAGAGCACTTAGAGACACTGTCTTAATGTAGAGAGTGAAATCCATGCACAGGTCTCAAATAGAATAAAGCCTCTCTCATAACTGACAGAAGCGCTTCTCCTGTTTTGTCCATGCTGAGCTTCCATTAAAAAGGCATCAGAAAAAACAGAGTATTTTAATCTGAATATCAAATCTAAAATCAAACATGACTGAAATCAAAAGGGAGAAGCACCATCATAGAGCAGACCCATTTTTCGGCTCCTCTGAAAAGCAATTACTTCTCAACAAAAGACACCTATGAAAACAAATTTTATAGTGAAATTAAGTATTGCGACTATATTTACCAAAAATATTTCTAGGGAATTTTAGGAAAGGTCACAGAAGCACACTAACAATTAGGATGGTCTTCTGTCCAAAACGAACAGCTTTAGATGTCAACTATGCAAGCTGGAATGGCTGTGCCAAACACTCTTTGCTGCCACGAGCCTTCTGAGCTCTGGGTAATGGGCCATTATATGCTAAGGAATTTTTTCCCCTTCCAGGTTAAGCAAGTCTCACTTTCTATGCAGACAGTAGTCTCCTACACACATCCAGTCTCCACAAGGAAAGTGACCTTAGGGGTCACAGAACACAGCCCTTCCTGATGCGCACCAGGCGATAACTTTCAAAGGAAAACCAACAACCTATGTTGGACAACTGGAACCCTGTCAGGATAAAACCATTTGAGAAAGACACAACTTTTTAACACTACTTCCTACCAACAACCAAGTATGCTCTTAGAAAATTATTAAAGGATTAAATAAACATTAAATAAGAAAGCTTTTCTGCTGTAGAAACCATCACCTGCATATGGACAGCAGGATGTCTTCTTCAGACATGGAAAAAAATCCTCTGTCAGACTGGGAAGTCTGCTGTGAGAATATAATTACACATACTGACTTTTGAAATGTTAGGAGTACACATGCTAAAATGCCTCTGTATTCTTAATGCAAGCACTGTTATAAAAATTTCATGGTTGGACTTTATGACTTTCTTCAAGTACCCAGGCATTCCACATCCACCTTAATTGACATGCATTTCAAGCCACATTTGACCTTTCTGGTTTCTTACCCGCTGGAAATGAAGGAAGAATTAGCGTAATGTTTTAAGACTGTTGATCAAAGTTCTTAGAATATATTTCAGCTTTTGAAGTAGTATGTATCTGGCAGTTTTCCCAGAAGGGGGAACCAAGTCTCCTTTTTTATGATTGCCAGGACTAGCCCTGCCTCCCGGTGCTGCAGCACACAGGAAATCACAGAAACGGAACAGCAAGTCAAGATATGACAGAGAAATTTACAGCGCATGCATTTAACTCAGCAAAAACAAAACTATTCAAATGCAGGAACTCTAGAAAACGATCTTCAGAATCTTACACATGTTGCTTTGCAGTCTATAAAGGTAAAAATACCCTTCCAGAACTGATGGCAGTACGCCTTCAAATATTACGCTAAACTTAGCTCAAGATCAAAAGTGAAATGTCAATTTTAGTTTTGATTTCAAAATTAAGCACGTTGTCAGAGAACTTTCCAACTAAAGCCAGTAGGGAATTTTAGAGGGTAACAGTCTTACAACTAAAATCTCTGAGCAGCTCCAAACAAAAAGGAGAATGGAAATGATACTGGATTGAGGCATAGCTCGAGCTGTCTTTTGCCTGTGTGACAGTGAAAATGTTTCAGTTTGAAAAGCTGTTTTCATTTAAACTGTCACTTTTGATTTAAACATTTTAAAGACTGCTAACTGCTAAGACAAAGTATCTGAACAAATAATAAGTCCATTTCTTATGCTAAATTTTACAGGGACTGGGCTCAATGTTTCTTGGCCCCAGTAACCTAATTAGCCTTCTGCTCTTCCATCTTCTGTGACAACTGCTGTTTCACTTCTGGCTAAACCATGAACCTTGGAAACAGGCTCCTCAAGAAAATATTTTGACCAATGCAATTCACTTAGATCCACAGTACACTCGCATTTAATTACCATGTAGAGCCCCACACACAGATGTATTATTCATGAAGATGATCATATGAACTGAGCTGTATCCTGAAATCTGAAGGAAACACCGAGCTATGGATTCAAGCACAGTTTTGGTCTGTATTTGTCTCAGGTAGTTTTCAGTCTTTTGAAACAGCAACTCCTCTCCTTTTCACTATTACAAATTTGATTACATATAGACCTTGTTTGACTTATGTGCTTTTGAAGCATGGCTACTTAACTGAAAGATTACAGATTTTAAAGATTATTTAATAAAAAATGCATAGATTTGCATAATATATTTTCACATTAGACACCACTAAATATTTATAGATTCCAAGCTCTGGTTAGGAAATGCAGCTAATTTAGATGTGTTATCTTTTCCCAGCAACTCTGGACTTTACTTTCTATTTCGAAACACTGGTTTCTGGAATGCTATACAAAATCACGTATAAATCTTTAAAGTTCTTAATTCTACTATCTCTAATCATTTAAAAATCCATTAAAATCACATCGGAATGTCACGTGTCTTTCAAATTTAACTGTACCCTTTTAATATTTATACAAAAACCATCCTTACCTGAACCTTCTTCAGAGCCACTGGTACCCCATCCAGCAGGCAGGTTGCTCTGTAAACTTCACTAAACTGCCCACGGCCAATCTTCTTCTCTATTCGGAAATTGGCAAGTGTATTATAGCCCATGTCAGGTCGTAAGGCTTTCTAGAATCAAAGATATTGCAAAGAAAGTTTGCATTTAAGACTAAAATCAGTAAGACTAATCACACCGGTGTAAAGATACACATGAAGGAATATGGTTTAAATTATTAAAATTGCTTCATTCCAATGCATTAAAACCAAAACTGTCCCAGGCTAATCACAAGATGATCTAAAGAAAAGATCCATTATACTATTTGTAGAGTGAGAATTGAAAATTAAAAATTCTTGTTACGTATTTAGAGTATTTTCAGCTTATCAGGAGCCTGAGACATAAAGGGGAAGAAATCCTATCAGGCTTTAATTTGCCATGTTTCCTATGTCCTAGCTCCCGCCACCCAAAAATTTAGTTTAAAAAAACCCTACCCAATCCATAAAAAAAGATCAACTTGTATGAAGGTATTTTAATGTCCCTCTTTCAGCGGCTATCCAATATATTTTTATATATCCTTCTGCTGCTCCAGAAATCAAAATATGAGAACTCTCGTTTTGACAAAAGTGGTGCAGCATTAATGCTCCAGTGCATCCCAAAGCGCAGGACCCAGCTTAATGAGGTAGTTATAGGGCTTTTAGGGAAAATGTCTGAAATTACACTTCACTTCAAGATTTTAAATTCTCTACACAGAGCTGCAAGACAGACTCCCTAAATAGGCTATATTTAAGAAGTATTGTGTACTTCCCATTTGAATTGGGAGTTGCAGCCTCTGCACAGCAACTTGACAAATATTAGCGTGAACTACTAAGGCAGTGTGACAACCGCATGCTGAGAGCAAAGTCTCACTAATGTGTTTTGGCATGCAGGTTTGTAATCACACATTTACATATGCAATGACCTACATTTGCATGTCAGATCACACACTGTCTTGCTTTATTAAGACTGGGCACCTCCCTGTGCTTGGCGGCCAGAGTGGCGAGAGAGGGCCAGAGGGCCGTGTTTTTTGGCAGTTGAGGGATGAACTGCCACCAAGGATTAGGCTGATATGGCCTGAGCATTAGACACTTCATTAGAGGTAATCTGTTTAACAGTGGGCAGTGTATGTAAACTTCACAGCCCATTTGCGGCACCTTTTCCCCCCCATGGCCTTTCTTCAAAGGGCAGCGTGGCTGAGTGACAGCTTGTCTCATCTGCTCCCTTGTCCTGTCATACAATTTAGATGTGGAGAGCTGACATGAGAAGCAACATAGCTGCACATCTCCAACTACCACTGGGTCTCTCCTCACCACAATGCAATTTGTGGAGAATAAGCTTGTGCAGGATAAAGATTTCCGTCGGTCTGAGACCATAACGGAACAGATTATATACACTTCACTAATGATCACATTACGTTGTATTCGCCAAGCAAATCAGTGAGCACTCAGAGTATTACAGTTTCCATGGAAGAGATATCTATCTGACAACATTAAAATAACCAGAGTGGCTTCCTTTTTTCAAATTCATTTTTAAAACTTTTGGCCGAGCAATGTATTAAAACTGCAAGAATGTTATTCTTTTTCCTGCTCTGAACAGACTCCTGTAAATTTCACATGTCAGCCATACATTCAGTTGTAATCCTGCACAGACAAAAAATGTGGGGAGAGCAAAGATAAGCTTAAACATTCCTAGCAGAAAAAAGACAAACATCATTACATTAATTAATCATGGCATTAAGAGCTCATTTATATGACAAGCAAATGGAGAGACAATCTTCAACAGAAACCGTCATACTCATTTTCAGTCTTCTTTCAGTCACAGAAAACAGCTGATAGACAATTTAGCAAAGGACTGCCAGGGAAGGAAAGCATCCACAGAAAGGCCAGAGAAGTTAGTACAAGGTATTCACAGTTAACTTCTAAGAATATGCCAGACAGTAGCTGTCACTTCAGCCAGAGATCTCAAGAAATGTTCTAGTTCAATCTTTCTCCAAAACTTTCTATTTGCATTCAGTTCCCATCATTGAGATTTAAATTTTCAAAAGTATTTCATTCCCCATAAAGTATCAGTGAACTTCAGTACTGACCTAGGCAGGCGCAAAAAAAGACAGTGTGTTTCTCACATCTGTTAAGACAACACTCAAGAAACCAACAAAGTCTTTATTGACCAAAATATCCCATCTTACAATCAGTGAGCCCAGCCCACGGTACACATCAGTTTCTCCAGTGAGCAAGACTTCCCAGGAGGTCCTTCCTCTCTCCCACTGCAAGCTCCTCAGTATTGCTCCACCACTGTATGCCAGTGCACTATACCAAGCCAAAAACTCATTTGGATTGTTAAAATAAAACTCAAAAAACAACTTGATCATTTCTTTTTAATTACTCACAGATTCAGTTCAAAAACTAAACCAAACAAACAGTTGGATTGAAACAATTCAGAGGTTCTAAAAAGCAGTTAAGAGTGGAGTCAGACAAGTTTTTCCTAACTGGGCTGTTCTGTTGAAGAAATCACACCACACATTCCTAAAAACGTTTAACCCACGTTCCTTCAGCGAAGATTCCTAACCTATAAAACTAAGCTCATTCAGTCTGCTTAACATT
Organism: Oriolus oriolus; assembly: GCA_013400235.1. Classification (NCBI taxonomy): domain Eukaryota; kingdom Metazoa; phylum Chordata; class Aves; order Passeriformes; family Corvidae; genus Oriolus; species Oriolus oriolus. The sequence goes on from VXBT01009623.1 coordinate 866,742, forward strand.
CTCTCTCAGCCTAACAGCCATCTCCAAGACAGGAAACAGCAGCAGCAAAGTTATTTTCTTAGAGAAGTTACCAGTGAAATCCCAAAGGAAACTACACTATTCAATACATACAATGCTGCAATAAAGTTTCTTTAGATTCCAAACTCATCCAGACAACCAGCTGAAAATATGACTGCAAAGCCTTGCAGAAGATTCCCTTAGATTTCCACCCTGGTACTCTCTACTAGGATCTCAAGGTTACCAATCCAAAACTTCATGGGAAATACCACCCTAAAGATTGTGAATCGTTTTTAAATTAGCTACTACCACATGGGAAAAAGGATCTACAAAACACCACTGAAAAACTGCCATGAAAAGTTAAACTGATTGGTCAGTTATCACCAAAAAGCAAGCCAGACATTTTTAGGAAAAGCAATTGAATGAAACAGAAAACAAAATGTTTCACTACTTAAGTCTATTGTGTGTACACTGAATACTGCACAGAGCTCTGAGTCCTCATTTTGAGGGGAATACAGGCAAACAAGGGAACACAATGCTGAGCAGAGATATGCTTCCATATAAGAAGAGACTTAATCAACCACTATTGCTCAGCTTTGGGAATGCCAAAACAAAAAAACACACCCCGAACAAAAAACAAACAACAAACAAACTCCAAACAGTAAGGGATGTATGCGCTGCCCTCATTTCATGGCTTTTCAGGTCTAGTAAGAGATTAATGCTTTTCTCTGCTTAGATGCTAAAATGCTTCCATTCTAATCTTGCAAAAGTTCTGGAACTTAAAGAGTCTACTGCCTCAGACTGCTAATCCATCTTTTTCTGTCTTCCTCCATAATCCTTTCTACAATATGGAAGCAGTTTGGGAGTACTATCTGCACTCCCAAAACACCCTTGTTATGTAAGGGAGTACAGTGCTTTGATTTTATAGATAAACTCTGACAGAGCTTTCAGGCACTTAATTCCAAACAGCAAATAAGCTTCTGATGGCACTGACTCTGGGTGGAGGACTGTAGCTAGCAGCGTACCTCAGGAATCAATAGTGGGTTCCATCCACTATTGATCAACATCGTCATTAATGATGCGGATGATGGGGTCAAGTGTGATCTCAGTAAGTTTGCTGATGACACAAGACTGGGAGGACTGGCTGATGTGCCAGAGGGTTGTGATGTCATCCCACAGGACCCTGACAAACGGGTCAGATGGGCAGACGGGACCCTCACACAGTTCAACACAGGGAAAGGTGAAGCCCCGCACGTGGGCTGCGATAACCCTGCAATGCACCAGGACACACTGGGCACTGAGCTGCTGGAGAACAGCTCCGCAGGCCACACCCTGGGGATCCCGCTGGACACCAAAGTGAACATGGGCCAGCAATGCACTCAGAGGTGGACAGTGATGTCCTGGGCTGCATTGGGAGGAGTGGTGCCAGGAGGAGGAGGAGGGAGATGATTCTTCCCCTCTACTCAGCACTGGCGGGACCACACCTGCAGCGCTGTGTCCAGCCCTGGGCCATCCCTACACAGACATACTGGACAAAGTGCAGCACAGGCCCACAAACGCCCAGGGCTCTGCAGCACACACCACAGGGGGAAAGGCTGACAGCACTGGCAACATCCAGCCTACAGAAGAGAAGATTCCAGGGGAATCTCATCAATGGGCTCAAATCCCTGAAAAACACATGTTAAAATACAGAGTCAGTCTCTTCAGTGGTGCCCTGTGATGGGACAAGAGGTGATGGGCACGGGCTGAAACACAGAAGGTTTCATCTGAACATCACAAAAGATTTTTTTCACTGTGAGGGTGACAGTGAAAGGGAGGTGGTCCAGGGAGGTTGTGGAATTGAAACCTGATGCCTGGCTTCAACAGGTAATGGCACTATTTCATATAGTATCACTGTCAGGAGGCGTAAGAAGAGACAGATGAAGGCAACAGTCTGAAATAAATATGGTATTTCTGATACAATTTTGTAACATAGTGTGGAACAACTCAACATTTCTTAAGGAAACAACTGATTTCATCTTTGCTTCCTTCTCACATTACAACCCCAACTCCTCAAAGTCTATGAAGGAGCAGGGAGCAAAAATTAAAACCAATTATTTTCTATGGAACACTGGACTGATACATAATTAATTTCAACATCACCAGAATATACTCCATCTGTCTACAGTTTGTGTTACCACAAGAAACATTGTTATCTCTTTCTCTACTTAAGAAATAAATAACAGTTAAAAAAACCTAAAAAAACCCAGATATAAGTACCTGTGGCTGAAATTGTGGAGCAGTAGGCCCCTGCATCCCTTGTGATTGTTCATCCATTCTATCACGCAACAATGTCTCTTACGTCCTGAAAAGAAAAATACAGTCATTACACTGTAATTCAATCGGTATTTATGAGTAACAAACATCAGCAAAAGAACAAAGGAATTAATCTTCTCAATTGTAGGCTTGAGTTTAGGAATGTTTAACTAGTCGAGCTCTGCACTGTTTCGGGAAGGAGGTTTTCTTATGTTTAGCTGTTCTATGAAATGAAATAAATTACTGTAGGCACCTGAATTTATTATTAAATACTGTGAATTAAAACTACTTGCACCAGACAAATGATTCTGTCTGATAAAAGCTGCATCATCCCATTACTCTTCAAGGGCACCAACCACTTGTTTAACTATGTAGATGTCTGACCTACAGACAGCACAGGAAACAGCAGATCGGCAGAAGAGTTAAAACTGCAGCACACATACGGCTTATTTGCTTGATTTATCTGTAGATTTTAGGGAGTATGCAAGAATAATTGCATCCAAAGAGAAAAAAGCTAAACGTGTACACAATATATCCTGACAAGCTAGGTAAGAGGCCTATAAAATATCATGTTAGAAGCACAGCCTCCATTCTCAACTGTGAACTTCTCATTTCCCATCAGTAAGATGGGAGGAAAGATGCCTGCCATGTTCCCAAGACAGACACACAAGGCTCTGATCGGTAATAAGAGTTGCAAAATGCACTGAATCATTAGTAGGAAAAACAGGAGAGACAAAAATGCAAATGCTCCTAAGATTTTTTTTTCCCTAACTAAGTGAATCCTTTCTTAGGCACTCCACTGAGGGGGAGCAGGTGTAGCACCCAATGTTACTGATGCCTGCAAGGGCCAGCCCTTCAGCCAGATGAAAGAAACACAAAGCTCACCAGCAGTTTCAAATGCATATGACGAAATAAGCTTTCATACAAAACTAAGAGGCAAAGCCTGAACAACTCTTCCACCACACGGAGATGAAGTATCCCTGCTTATTACCCAGTCAAACCTGCCAAGACCTTCACAGGAACAAGAATCATGTGTCTGACAGGAATATTATCCTTGCTTTTCAATTTACTGTTTTCTTATTCCCTGCTCCAAATCCTGAATGTTCTAGAAATAGACAGACACAGAACATTTTTTTCTCACACCATTTAATGTTTAACATGAGGAAATTTCCTATAATAAATTTATTCTGCTAAACCTATGTATTTCCACGTACAAAGCTATTTATTTACACTCCACACAGAATCCAATAGCTGTTAAAACACACACAAATATTCCCAGTAACTTCTCTAGACTATTCAAAGGGTTAGAAATAACTCTCAACAGAAAGCAGAAAATCCTAGAAAAGTTTTTCAAAGCCAACTGCAAAACATTCAAGAAACTAATGAATAGCTCGTGCTTGCAGTACTGTTGTCATTGTTACACTGTTGTGGTAACATCACGAACAGACAAAAGCCACCACGCAGCTCTGCAGTTTCTCCTGTACTGCCCTTGTGTAGTAAGCAGTGGACTGCACACACAAACCAGTCATTAGTGACCTGTTCTCCCTGGCCCACCGAAAGCAGTCACCCACATGCCATCCAAGCTCCATCAGCCATTCCTGACACCAAACCACAGCCACCCTCCAGAGCAACCAAAGACCTGCTTAAGGCTTTGCATTCCCATCCACTGTATTTCCATACAAAGCACACAGGTTGGGGCTTCCTGTTGTTTTGTATTACCTGTAACTGATTCAAAGACAAAGGAGATCCAAAAAATGCAACTTCAGGCAGGTCAAGAGAAAAAAAAAAAAAGTTATCAAACCACAGTGAGAAGCAGAGAAGAGGAGGTAGGAATTGCCAAGATTTCCAAGACTGTCAGAATGATCATGCTGAGAAAGGGGGAATCAGCTGGCAGAGACAGCGCACACCGCTGCCTGGGCAATCTTTCAGCCAGCACTAGGACACCAATACTGACACTTTTTACAAGTTCTAAAACATCTCCCATACAACCTCCCCTCCAAGGCAAGAAATTGTAACACAACAGCACTGAAAATTAAACTGTTGTCACAAAACTTCATCTGAATTCCTCAGGTAGATTCACAGGGGTTGATGCAGTTGCAACAAACCCCAGGGGAGGAATCCACAGCAAACTTAAGGAACCTTCTGCTAATTTCTTGTTGTAGAGATCTTTCTATCACTGCTAAGAAGGCAATTATTTTTTTCTGAAGTTCTATTTTGAAGAGTCTTTATATGAATTTTACTCTTTTCAATAGCATCAATATTTCTGCCGAAGGTTTTGCAGTGTTTTACTAATAGGTTTCAATATTGAAGATTTTGACCATATAATGCACCAATAGATAATTCCTACGGGTCAAACATTTGCTTCAAATTGCCAAGGGAAAAGAAGTAAAGAAAAAAACCTTTACCCTCTACTGCAAATATATACCCAGGATTAATGAAATCTAAGGTGAAATTTTTAGATGATGTATGTTGATTCAGGAAATATACAACCCATTCATCTTGTCTGAATGGTCAGAGGCACTGACTGAAGTGCTCAGAAATTTGTCTCTCTCTTTTCTTGTTAAATTTGGGAAAAGAGTAGAAATGGGAGAAGTTATATTATTACCACTGCCAGTCGCTCTGCCCTCTGTGGTTTGTTTTTATAATAAAAGCAAGCAAACCAAAGAGGTAAAACATTCTACCATACAAAGCACGGAAGATTTATTAACTCATGGATGTGTTGCTGCTTTTGCAGAAAGACAAAGATAAGTATTTTATGTCCATATATGAAAGTTATTTTAATTTTTTAATTTTTCATCTTTGAAGACTGCATGATAGATTCACATTTTAGAGAAATGTGGCATTTTGGTCATACAAAATCCCAAAAACACAAAAGAATGCAGGGAATGCAAAGTAAATCTTTTGTATTATAAAACACAATGTAAGAATTGGATTTTGTTGCTTGAAGACTTGTTTTCACTGTGAGGCATGCCTTTCACCTTAATATTAACTCCAGAGATCAAAACATAGTATTGTGATATTGTTCATCTTTTAATATCAATTGAGGCAATAATTATGTCTCTTCCAAAGATGGATTTCAAGTTCTAATTTGCAGTGACAAGACACTAAAAATACCCAAAAGAGTCTATGCTTGTTTAAAATTGAAATGCAAATACAAAACACATCTATTTGTAACATGTCTGTCACCTCTTTAAACACGTAATACAGTGACCATCTTCTGCAAATCCATCACCTTGATATATAAAGGTTCACAGAAAAGAGGCAATAGAAGTTGGGCACCCCCCAACACCTCCAAATGCAACTCATGTTTTTCATACTCTCAAATCAGCTAGGGGGAAAGGACTCCTTGCCTTCATCACACCATTTGCTAAAAAAAAAAAAGGAACTTTCTGAATAATTCATCTTGCAAACGTGATGTTCACCATTTTGAACATGAAGATCATTTAGATTTGGACAACCTAACACTTTACAATTATAGTTAATACTTTTGGTTAACTGCTAATATTTTAAATCTTTGACCTTTTCAGTTGATGAAAACAGTAGGTGGCACCTACGCATGAAGGATGCAGAATGAAGTTCCTGGGGACAGACAGCAGGACAAATTTTTCATTTGAAATCAAAGGCACAGCAACTCCTCTTACTCCACAAGGCAGAAAAGGAGCCCTCTCCAGTAAGCCAGACCCTGAAACAGGAGTAACACCTTTGCCTTCCTTCACAAACAGGCCTTGCTGTCCTCATTCATTCCTCAGTGGCCACCTGTCAAAGCTCTCGGGTAGCTGCCCACACATCTGAAGATTATGCAAAGATACAAAGCAGCCCAAAAGGCAAGAGTGCACTCCTACACACCAAGCTCACATCCCACAGGCAGCATTCAGCTCTCCAGGTGGTTTCCAGCAGCCTGCCAAAGAAAAGGCAGGACTACCCACGGCTGTCAGCACAACCAGAGCGGAGTACCCACTCCTGAACAGGAGCTGGAACTCATCACTTTCCTTTTACTGGAAAGTATTTTAAAATAGCATTTAAAAAAAAAAAGATACCTAGGAAAAACTTGAAGTCCTTGTGATTAAAGTCTAGCAACTATGTCTTTAAAAACATGATCAAATTACTTCAGGAGAAAAAGCTTAAAAGCACTACTTAATCACATGAAACATGCTTTTTAAGAACTAATTTTATAGCTCCAAGTCCATACAGCATTCATACTGAAATACATTTCATGGTATTTAGGCAAAAATGATATTGCTCTAACAGATGGCAGTTCCACAACAACAAAAAAATACGTTTTCTTGTAGAAAACATCATTAATAGTCTCAATATACATGGTTTCCATTAGCTACTTGCTATGTACTTGTTTGTCAATTTTGCATCTTAAGTGAGAACACACAGTAATCAATGTCAAAGCAGAAACAGCTATATGTTAGGAAAAGAGCAGATACTTAAAAGAATGTTCAGAACGTTACAGTTCTGCTGAAAATCTGAGAAGCTCAGTCTTCTTTTTTTTCTGCAAAACATAGCTGTAACTACTCCACATAATTGCTAGCACAGACAAACATGGAGTTACACTGGTTCAGGATGTGCTGATCAGGGACACGGTCAATTTAGCTGCTGTTCTCAAAGGATGGAATGTACTATGTTTACTTCTGGATTACACCATCAATTAAGGCAGGTATTTTTAGTTTTTACTATAACCATTTTTTTAGTTAGGTTAGAGCCAAGGCTCTCCAGAAACAACTATCCATCTAATACCCTGGACACTCATTTTTTGTAAATATTTTTTTTTGCAAATTTTCTGTAAAGTGAGATTCTTCAGTATCTAACATGGATTTAAAATTAAAAATTTTAGATCACCAAACTTCTATCTTTACTAAACTCAAAGATAAGGATCAGCCTCAGCTGACGGGTAGAGGGAGGAAAACCCAACAACACAAATAAATACTATGTTTCCATGTAAGAACACAGAAAGAAATACTCCCATTTGCTTATATCACATGCTGACTCTCAGCTACCCAAAAGCACAATTTCAACGTAGGTAGAACATTCAAATAGTCCCCCTGGTTGAACCTAAAAAAAGCCGTGTGCTGTGGAAACAAGGGTTCAGATTTCGAAATGCCTTCCTGAATATCCGACACACAATTCCGCAGCCCACCGCAGTGTTAATCCCAGCAGTGTGTGCCAGGCAGCCCAAGCGTGCCAGGCTGATCCCAGCACTGCTCCCTGTCACCTGGAGTCACACTGACACAACCTCCCTGCTGCACAGCCACACACCTTTAGGGAGGAGACAAATTTCAGACCCGGCAGTAACAGCTTGGCCCTTCAGCTTGATGTGAGCAGGGTAAAACCAACCACAGAACCGGTTGATGAGGCAGACCGCCTTAACAGTCATTCTTTACCTCTTTAAGGCAAACACTTGGCCACTGGAGGGAACTGGCTTGGTGGTCAAACTCAGCCCACACTTTGTCAGGTCATCAACACTGATCAACACTCTTCAGCACCCACTCAAAGCTGGCAACCCGGGGGCAGGCTGCAGTTTATAATGTTTATGTTTATATATTTTCTTACATGCACGCATTAATAATGCAAAATGCATTTAAGCTGACACCCACTTGAACTCTGGCAAGACTAACTGACAAGGGACAGAGCAAACTCACTATGGGAAGACCAAATTAACCACTACCACAATAAAATGTCACTTATCCCTATTAGTATATGCATATATAAACATTATATAGATGCATAGTAAGAATATGTGCACATATCTGTACACACAGATTATGTATCTATACCTAAGTGTGTATGTACACAGAATATTTCATTTTTACCACTGTCAGATAATAGCAAATATTTGCTTCACATTGTCCAAAAAACCCAAAAGTCTTCTAAAGTGTGGTAAACACATATCCCTTTGTCAAATTGTCAGCAGAAGCATCCACATCAGAGAGAAGCTGTATATGCAACTTTTAAAACACTGACAGTGATTCAATATAGACCCATATACATCTATATTCAAGAAGGATTAGTTTTAATTTTAGAAGCAGTTCCTAAAAGCCAGATCAATACTCCCCACAGGATGGCAAGACACTCCTCCCCTCTGTAGGGACAGCCTCGAATCTGAACAATACAAATTCCCAGCAGTTGTTAATCTACAAATAGATGTTAACTACCTAATTTGAAATACTGCATTTTCCAGCAAATTTATCTCCAAATTCCCTACTCATGGGAAGTCCAGCCAAAGCAGTCAAAAAACACATATATAGTTAAGCTGGGGTAAAAGCTGGTTTTAGCAGGAGCAGCCATACACAAATAATCCTTTTGGAAAAAAGTAAAGGGAATACACCAGGAGTTGGTACTCAATTTTCTCATCCATTTGGCCCGACTTACCAGGCTTATTTTCACTCCAGCCCTGAAAACACCCATGCCAGTCACTCTGATTCCCCAACTACTAAGAGTTTGCTCTGTCAGTGCTGTCTGACTAGAAGATGAAAGTCGAAGCTCTCCTGCTTCACAAGTCCGCTTCCATTCCTCTTCATTCATTTGCACAATTGAAAAACTTAGTTTGTTTACTTCTCCCTCTCCATTTCAATTATGTCACTCAAGTAGATTGCTTATCTTGCAAGGTGCTCCCAAAGGGTTATACATGCACTGACTTGCCCTTAATTGAATTGTTTGTTTGTTATTTCTTACGAACTGAAAAAGAAACAGGAACTGAAACTGCTTGAGCAGCAAGCTTCTACATTTTTCATTTAGCTTCTATTCACCTGAAAGAAACTTGATAACCCATTTCTTCATACTCAATAACCAGTTATGAAGGAAATAGGTAGATCATGATAATGTCACAGCATTACAGGGAACAATGCACTGTATCTAACCACGATACCATCAAGCATGCAAACCCTCAGCCCACACCACACTCGCGGTGCTCCTGCCTCTGTATCGAGCAGTTCTAAGGCAGCGTGAGCTGATGATGCGATGCTGCTGCTTCCCCTGCCTTCAGCCATGACTCCCAAACCCTCTTCCTTCCAGTGGGGCTGCTGTGGCTACCCAGACTCCTGGTAAACAAAGTCAAACTAGCTGAAAACTTACCTTGACAAAGTCACTGTTTCCCAGTTCAGTTCTCCAAAGCGTACCATTGCAGAGACAAGGACAGAACTGTGATGGCAAAACACAAAGGGGAAGGCATAGGACTGCTCTAGCCCCAGCTAACTCAAGAGCACCTGAATCTACTGCCAAATTACATCTCTAACATGCAATTATACAAGTCAGTCTAACAGCTCAGTAACAGAAAAGATCTTTCTTCCTCTTACTTTCTCTGCCACATTGCCATCTTGAACTCTCTGGTCCTGTTGCTGAGCTGATCCAACTCCCTAATCAGCTTCTGCTCTACAAGCAGCGAACAGAACCAGCATGTGGGGGAGTCTGCTGAGCACCAGAGAAAAAGGTAAGACAGGAAGTTCAAGGATGGGAGATGTAGGAAAGGCACTGTAGAAGAAACAGAACATCTTCCCTCTGGCAACAGCATGCTAGTAAGTTAGCTCACCACACTGAGCTTTGTCCTTAGCAGAGAGATGAACAAGCACTTAAAGAAACTGTAACTGCAAGGCAAGAGCTAGAACAGAGAGATGGCAATTCACTCAACACCAAGAGTTTTGTCAACAGAATACTGTATAGGAAAGCAGAACTAGGAAACAAAATTAATGGAAGGAGCATAAACCAGGATAACAAACCAGAAGAAGGAAAAAAAAGAAAAACAAAACTAAGATTTTCAGATAAAGGAAGCTAAAACATGATTTAGAAACCCTTACAAGCCCAAAACCTCACAACTCCCACACAGAGAGGGAGTCCTAATGAAGGCATGGCTTTAAACGCATCAGTAAAAGCAAGTTATTCATAAAGAGATGCTGAAGAGATTTTACTAAAAGTGTAAACAGCCAAGATTCAAGTAAGAGTTAAAAACACAAGATATATGAAAAGCCCGGAAGCACTGTCAGATAAACCCATCATGGCTAAGTACAGGGGAAATACATCCAGATTGGAAGGCTGGGTGGACAGGACTGTGCAGCAACTCTGGTTGACAATGTCCACGTTGTTACAGGTGAAGTAGAACACGTTTAACAATAAATTCCACACACTCCTTAAAGAAATGTCTCAGTATTTTAGAAAGCAGCAGAAGACACCTTACTGCAGGTGTTAGACGCACATTCTCAAGCTGAAAAACTTTATCTGTAGTATATAGCTTAAAATCTGCTACCTCAAAGATGATAAAATGAATGAAGCACTATAAAGAATCAGAAAAGAAATACCACCCATGTTTAACAGGCTTTCCGTGATCCTCTGATCAGCATTACCCTTGACTCCTGAAAGCACATATGACAGTAGCAAGTAATCCAGGATCCCTGGCTCCAGAAGCACAGCAGGCAGCAGCCAGCACACTCACTTCAGAGGCAAGCCAGCACTCAAGTTTGCAGCTGTTTGTATGTTTTACATTAACCCACCACTGTCTGAGAGATGCAAGACCCATCTGTGATTCTGGAGTGTGCTCAGTGACCAGCTGTACATCCAGCACTCTGCCTGCAGCCTGCTCCTCAAGTCCTGCTTGTCTCTGTAAAGTTCACACACAGCCCACGTACCCCACACACAGCTCTGAATTTCAGTCAGGGTAAGGACTGGAAGTTCACTGCTGCAAAGACAACTCCTTTTTTGGATTTGCTCTCAGATGAGGACAAAAAGGGTACAGAAGAAGGGCCTCTACAGGGCAGAAGGCTATGTGTTTTCCCACCACAAGTTTTTACTTATTTTTAGAAGTAACTTTTAGTTCACCTGTGATACTTTTGCCTTCCAGCTATAAAAGAATCAGTAATTCTGTAAGTTCTGTACACTAACCACAGAAAATTGAAATGAACTGAAAAAGACTGGTTCATCAACACTACACAGCACCTGATTCAAATACCTCCAAAGGCTTCAGCAACAATCGAATCTACAAGCTCTACATGAACTTTTATGACATTGTAAAGTAATTAATCTGGTCCGACACAAACACCGCTATTAAACTAAGACAGAATAACTTTGTTATAAATCATTCCAAGCAGCTTGAAGAGGCTTGAATGCAGACTCCTAAACGCCACATGATGCAGTCTATTTACTTTGCCACCTATAATCCAAAACAAAAGTCACTAGTATCGCAAGATTAACTATGTGCAATCAGGTTTTAATGTGATTGTTCATAGTATTTTCTTTAAAATTCCTCTTTTTAATGTGTTGTTTAAAATTTTACAACAAATTCCCTTGCATAAATACATGCTGTATGCCCAAAAAGTTGTAATGGCACTCGAAATACTGTGCATTTTCTAGCTATTAAAATCACGACTGAATCACAGATATGTTTCACATGCCTGAGACAAAGGCACAGGAGTCTCTTCACCAGAGAACCAACTCACTGTAACAGCATTGCTTCTGTGCAGCTTTTTTAACTAACTTGACAGGAAGAACCACTTTAATACTTACTAAGGAAACACAAAGTGAGATGATGTACTTCAGTCCAGGGCTCAGTTCCTTCCCATGTGGCCGGGGAAGTCAAATGGTGGTAAATACAGCAAATCAGTGTGCTAAAGGCTGCCCTTATCACCACTTTGGTATTTTGGTCAGTTATTTTCATCTCTGTTGCAAAGCATATGGAATGCAGATAAACAGAACAAGTTCTCTGGGAATTAGTTAACTCCTATGAATATCCATAGTATTAACCTTCACAGGATAATCCCCGCCCTCTCCTATATCCTACTCCCTGGGAATTAGGACGGATTTTTGGATAAACACCAAATAATCAAAAAATTCCCTTGGAGGTAGCGAAGAAGTTAGTGCAGTTGGACTTTTCCTAGGGGACTTTCCAAGGTAACGTGAACTCAACCAACCATCCAGCACAGATGTTTGGAGCAATGTCAAACTTCAGAAGGCAGCAAGGCAGCGACGGCAATAAGCTGAATTTAGTGTCAGTATAAATGCAGAGTACTGCACTAAGTTTATTAAACACAGGGGGGTGTATTTACGAACATACTGCCCCACCAAATTGTCTCTGTGCTCAAATACACAGGACTGGCTACGTTTTGTGCAACTGAGCACAACTCTTGCACAAAAAAAGAAAGGCACAGATGGGCTCGTATGGCTCTATCTTGCAATTCAGAAGATACCACAGGTCACAGTAAAATGAGCAACTGACTTCCTGTACTCTATTTTTCACCTGACTTTCTCATTTGCTCACAGGCCATCCAGTGAACTCTAAAATATTAGATTTTTTTCTTCTTTTGAAACAAGCTTCCATGGTGAGGATGGGAATCTACTTATCTAATTCATGTAGACCGTGGAAGATGCCGTGATAAGCCAATCAAAAAAAGATTTTTGGTTGAATAAAATTCCTTGATTTGTTCTCAAATTATTTTTTTTACTGCAATGACTAACTGGTATGTTGAATACAAGATATCTATGACAAAGGCGATATCTCCAAGTGTGCTTTGACAAGCCATCTACCCAAACATCAGATATTTCTAAATACAGTGTCTTCATGTTTTGAAATTAAAGAACAAGTGCTCTTAATATTATTCTTTCTTCCAGGATCAAAAGTATCCCAGTATCAAAAATTAAAAAATAACAAATGTGGCTTTAAGCTCGTACTTTAAAGCTGCCAGACATTGCTTGTAAGTTTCCCTCTTTCCACAACACAACAGTTTTCCTTCCTCTGCCTAAGTTTTCCATAGGCCACAAACTAATGATTGTTTTCCATTGCATTTCGTCTCTCTCAAGACAATGTAAGTCTGTAGTTTAAATACAGACATTTCTACAGCACAGCAACACATGAGTTATCTCCTAAACAGCCTGGGGAAAAAAAAAAAAAAAACACTTTTAAATTTCATTCTTCCTGATTTAGCCAGTCTGTGAATCTAACCATCCAATCTAATCATCCGAAGTATGTATCTTATGGATTAAAATATTGCAATTTCTGCATCTCAAGCTTGTAATATAACTTTATATAGGAAATATATCTTGTACATTCCGTGAAATTACTGTGCATGTGACCTTTCCTGAGAAGTGATGCCACTATTGCAATCTGAGGAAACACTGCTATCACTTCAAAAGTTACCATTCAGTTGGTGCAAGAAGGGAAAAAACATTTAGAAAGTTTTTATCGAATATCAAGAATTAAATATTTGTGTGACTAATGGCCACACATCCCCTCATCATCTTTTACCAGAAGTAAGGTGATTATCTTAAGTAGTTCTACCATTCAAGTAGAGATGCTCCTCACAAAATGCAGAGCAAATCAAAGAACATTCCGCTCAAAGGACAGCGTTCTGAACCTCTGAACCCTAAAACCACGCAGGCTCGGTTCGCATGGACACTGAAAGGAACTCGGGGCCAGTACCGGGATAACCCAGCCTGGGTGCTCGGTAAGGTGAACGACGGTACCCTCACTCCCCGGACGGAGCATGCCTCAATTCCAGCGTGTCCCACCAGGCCTCGGCTCTCCCCAGCCCCGCACGGCCCCGGGGAGCCGGGAGGGAGGGAGGACGCGCTGCGGCCGCGGGAGGCGCGGGGCAGAGGCCGCCGGACGCTCCGGGACGGGGCTGCCTCGCCTCGCAGCCGCAGGGCCTCGGCTCCCGGTGACGGCGCTGTTTTCACCCGGTGCCGAGTGAAACCCCCAGGCTGGGCTGTCCCTCGGCTGCCCCGGGAAGCATCCGCCTGACACCCACCCCCAAGCGAGAGGAGGGCACGGGAGCCTGGAGGAAACAAGGGGAAAACGACGAGGAACACCACGGAAAGCAGCTCCGTCTGCGGCAGGCACGGGAGGAGCCCGGCGCGGCAGAGGCACAGGGGTCGGCCGGGCCGCGGGCAGGCTGAGGCCAGAGGTGGCGAGGCCGCCGGGCAGGGTCTCCGGCCGCCCGCTTCTCTCGGCGGAAGCA
>VXBT01009623.1:881452-939563 GCA_013400235.1 Oriolus oriolus
GCCTAGCGGGGCTCCTGGCAGGCGGCGCGGGCACCGGCGGCAGCCCCGACCTGCTCTCCGCCCCCCGCCGCTCCTGCCAGGCCCGTAAACATCCCGGCATCCCCGAGGATGGGGCGGGGCGGCCGCCCGGCCCCGCCTCGCTCCACTCCCCCCGCCCGGCCGGCGGCGCGGGTTCCGCCGGGGCGGTCGCGGTCGGTCGCGGCGGTGCGCGGGGAACTCGCAGCCCTTGTGGAAGTGGCCGGGGTTGTAAGTGCGGTGAGACAGGGAGTGCCTGTCCCAGCGTGTTCGTGCCGTGGAGCACACGGCGCCCGGGCACTGCGGTAACGCAGCGGGCACGGGAGGCGCCGCTCGCCCCGGGCCGAACTGGGAGCGGCCGGGAGCGGGAGGAACACCAGGTCCGGCCTCTGGAGCAGCGACTGGTCCCTGTGCACTGCTCTGAACAGCACTGGTCTAAGGCTTGGGCCCAGCCAGGATTGAAAACGCAGCATGCCACTGGACTTGCTCATTTTGTGTATGAGTTGTGATACTCAATCTGCGAGACATTCGATGTTAACTGAGTACATCAGCTGGGAGTGACACAAACTCCTTTTTGCTATACTGAGAGAAATAAAAGTGATGGGAACAAAAAAGACCAGACTCTTGGTGAGTCGTGTTCCTCCAGCTTCTACTTTGCAATAGTACTGGGTTTAAGTAGATAAAAAATACTGAATCCCAGAATACTACTGTTTTTCAGGCTCCTGAAAGTTTACCCTGCTTCAGTGTAAGGAAAAGCAATTAACTACACAGAAGAGAAGGCTTAAGAACCAATGATGAAGAAGAAGTCAGAAAACTGACCACAGTTTCCCCAGTAAGGTTATGGATAACTGTGATCAAATAACTTTTTCCTCAGGTGTAGAAGCCCTCTGTAAAAGGCACTCCAGTAACTTAAAAAAGAGAAAGCAGTAATTTAAAATTATCCTGAGTCAGATGTACTCGAAAGCAAAACTTGAGTTCTCATAATGGTTGGAGGGTTTGCTGCAGTCTTTCCCTTGTAACAGGTGAAGTAATATTTGATTTAAGCCTTGCAAAATAAGTAGGAAATAGGCCAATGTGTCTGGAAAAAGTCTATTCACCTCCCTGTGTACAAAATTATATCTGTTTTTGAGGCAAACTTTTCAGCTTTGAGACATCTGCAATGTCTCCAGTGATACAAAGTCTATTGAAATTTAAAGGGAAATTATTTTTGTTGGTTCTCGTTTCTCTGATTTGTTAATCATTCTGCATATTTCCTCTGTGTTAGCATTGGGGCATTCGATACCACTGGCCAAATACAGTGACAAGGTGACCAGGCTGTGGAATCAGACAGACCCTATCTATAACCTTCCCCTTTGATATGCTGCCTTTTTTTTTTTTTCCTGTTTTTTTTTTTTTTTTTTTTTTTTTTTTTTTTTTTTTTGTGGATAAACTATCTTTCAAATGCAGTTTCTTGAACAAAAATTCCCTGGATTGTTTTCTTGCAGAAAATGCAATACTTCAGGGCTCCCCACATACCAAAGAGTGAAAACCTGATAGATCTGCCATATAATGTTAAGAAGTTACTCAAAAGAATTACAATCAGCAATTCCACTGACCATTTTCCATCTCCAAAAATCTCTTCAGCCTCAACTGGAAATTGGGTTGTGTGAGGTAGTCACCTATTTGCAAAACCTCCAATGGAAAAAGGAGAGATTGTTATTTGGTGTGTAGCTGACCATAAAATACTGAGTCTTATTAGGTCTCCTGTTTTCACAGGTAAAGGCAGTTAGTACTATAATACCCAGCTATTGCTATTTTCTAGACTCTATTAGATGGAAAATGAGCAATTCACAACCTAGACTTAGGTAGCATTTGAAGGTTTCTCTATGTTGATGCATAAAAGATAATAACCCAGGGCCTACTTGCCTTTTTTTACAGCAGGTTTCTCACTGTCTTCCTTTGCTTAATCTGATAGTGTTTGGATTTGTTTTTCTTTCATTCTATTTTCGTACTCACTGCTCTTTCACTTTCATTCTTTTTCCTCGATTTTCTCCATGCTGTTATTTCACTGTACAGTTGCATAATATTTTGACTTCTCTCTTTAGTCACCTGAATCCAATGGCTACTTTAGCCTGACATTACCAATCGCTGAAGCATCTTCCCTTTTCTGTATTCCAACCTTACCTTTTTTAGAAGATGGTTGTTTCCATTTTATTCTTGGTGCTTGGGACTCAGAGAACCTAAAAATGAAGAGTCTGCTTTAGTTGATTTGTTCATTATCATAACCAGGCAAACAGGCTTTCATATAAATGTAACTACACTGCCCCTATTAATTTTAAATTTGCAGAGTGACACAACTTCGACATACCACAGAAGATTCTCTTCAGACCTGGGTTGTACAAATGTTTATTTATAGGAGGATGTTTTTCTTTGCTTTTCAATGCACATTTACAGTTAAATAAATTTGTCTAAATTCCCTGTAGTGGAGACTTTATATCAAACAGAATTGGAAAGGCAGAAGAGGCTCCAGAAGATCCAGTAGCCTTAGGGATTGTTAAGGAGCAGGCTTATCTCTGGCAAATGCTTCTCTCAGAGGCTGGAGGGGACACTGCCTAACCAGCTAGCAAAGGGTTAGAGGAAATGGACAAAGACATGCTGGAATTAGGAATCTGTGAGGGAGAACATGGCTTGTTCCCGAAGTCTTGCCAGCTTCTGAAGGTGTTGGCAGCAAATGCTTTACACCTGGAATTGCACAGGCCAGAGACAGAAGGAAAAGGACCTCACTATTTGTCAGTGGATGCTTTACTTCATTAGCCATGCTATTATTAATCTATTTACATATCAGCATTGATTTAAGAAAGCTGCACCGGTCTTTTTCTGATCATTGAAATCTGTAAATATATATAACCTATAAATATAGTCAGGGTTCAAGAATATAAAAAATATCCAGTGACAACAAAGGGTATTATTTGGAATGGCAGTGTGACACTTGGATGGTCTCTGAAAACAGTCTCCTTTGTCAGGACCAAGCTGCTAGACTTGAAAGGACTTAGAGAGTGTTAGGTAACAACATAAAAGTCAACCAGGAATTCAAACGTTTAGCCCAGCTCCCCGGATCATTCCTAACTTGCTTCCGCTATTATCTGGGGCTCTGTACAGCTGGAGACTCCTGAGATGTTCATTAGCAGAATAAACTGAACACTCAGGAAAAGTATAGATTTGAAAAGTTTAAAACTTTCAGGCAGAAGAGCTCGCTAGGACAGTGGAGGATGGGGATAGATGTCTTCGAGGTCACAGAGATAGGAGCGTAACGTAACAGCTCACTGGTTAACAATTCTTCAGGTTCTTCAAATCAATAAATACAGGAAATTAATCAAAAGGAGCAACTGCTCTGCTCTAAGTCCTTGAAGCCTGAAAATTCTCCCTCTCTCCCCTGGTTCTTTGTTAGTAACAGTAAAAAGGCTAGGATAGCTGCCTGTGACATGGATGGGGAAATGAGAAAGGCTGTGAAGGCAGGAGTGAAGAGATCTCCATTATATTTGCACTGGACACATGTTATGATAGGGCTTTATGCAGAACTTAAGCTTTTAGACAACATAAATCATTAAATGGAGCAATTCAGGGGAGCTTGGAGAACTGATTTGTATCAAGCAGGGCACCAGACCTGCTTCAGAATTTCTATATCAAAGAACTGTTTCAGAATTTTGATCATAATATATTCAAATCAAAAACCTTGTGGAAGTGAAAAGGCCAAATAAACTTACCATAGCAACAGTGAACGTTGAAAAGAGGACTACATAAAATCAAGGAAGTTTGTTAAAAGTAAATTAGGAGGAAATGACCTGTATTAGAGTTTCTGAGTAAGTATCTATCATCTGTCAAAGCCAGTTAGAGGGTCTCCAAAAGACTAGCAGAGCTCTACATGAGAATAAAGGATATTATTAAAAAGGAAAAGGGACTCCTAAAAACAATTGTGTTCAGATGAGAAAAACAGAAAATAGCAAAACCTCTGGCAAGCTAAATGTAAAACTGTAAAAGGCAGACCAAAAGCATTTGAAGGAAAATGTTAGTAATGGTAAAAAACTTTATTGTAAAACCTCTTCCAAACACATCAGAAGCAGGAAGCCTGCAGGATAGAAAACCTGTTTGCTTATGTGGATATTATGAGAGGTTCCTACAGGGAACTGCTTTATACCACAGAAACGTGAGAGTTTTTGGAAAGGTATGTGGAAACTGGGAGCTTGGATGATAGGAGATTCCTGTATTTCAGTAAAACTTCTTGACAAATCTTCACTAAAATTGCTTAAAGAAATTAAGCTGCATTGCCATAAAAAGAAAGGATCAGTACTGAGCTATATCGAGTACTGTGCAATACCTTTTCCTAAAATTTGGTTCTATATGCATTATTGCAATTAAATACAGTTCTTTTTTTCAAAATTTTTCTTTGCTCTAGCACACTGCTATTTTGATGTATTATCATAATACATGTGTTATTGTTCAACTGAAGGAAGGAAATATTTGTATATTGTAGTAAGCACACTTAGCCTAACCTAGCTTACTGGTAATAAAGGAAACTACATTTTGGTGCAGGTTAATTGACCGCAGGCTGATCTCAGTGTAGGACAGGCCGTTCTGTCCATCCAAACTCCCACTCCACTGCAGCCAGAGGAGCAGGCTTCAGGTTTTTATACACCAGTCCATCCATATGTTCCCTCAGCATGTCCTGGCACTCCCCATGTTCCCTGAGGGCAGGACTACTCACCCTCATTTTAGCAGTGTCAGTAACAGCCTACCCAGGCAGCAAGTTCAAACCAGCAGTTTCGGGCTGGTTCTGCCATTTACACGTGTTGGCAATGACTGTTCAAGAACCAGCAGCAGACATATTCATCTGTATTATGTCTTACTCAGTTCTTCCTGTTTAACAAATATTTGTCATAAACCCCAAACTGTTCTTCTCAAGATTTTTCTCTTTTTTTGCTAAGTCATCCTTTACATCTATCTAAAAGTCCAACCCGTTTTGAACATTACAAATGTAACAGTTTCAGTAACTATGTGACAATGAACTGTGTGACTAATCAGTGATGGCACAGTATTCCCTTTATATATTTTTCAGTTTTCCACCTTGTAAGATGATTACCCTGCTCTGAATGCCAAAATCTGAATATTAGTACATTTTGATAGTGGTAGAAATTATCTAACTTCTGGTCCTTCTTGTGTGAGGTTCTTTCACAGAAGAGCAAACATATTCAAATGAAAGAAACTCTTAGAGAAGTGGGTAAGACTTTCAGCTTCCAAACAGTTGTTCTGTTTGTCCAAGGTGGTAGTGTTTACGATATGACACAGGATTAGAAACTGCCTTCAAGTCTATAAACATGTACTTGCCAATAAAAACTGTAAACTGTGTATCTGGTGTCACTGAAGTTCAGGCTCTTACCTGGTATAAGTTGGTGTAGCTTCTCTGATTTCAGTGGAGTCACGCTGATTTACTCAGCTGAAGACCTGGGCTTTTGGATCTGGGAATTTTAACAAAAAAAAAAAAAAAGAAAATTTACCCAAGTTCATCCTTTCCTTCAGGAAGTTATAGCTCCTAGCAATTGTGTTATGCTGGAGATATTATTACTATAATACTACAAAACAAAAATGCAGTATTATGAATGAAAATTCACAGCTATTACATTTTAAGCCAAATAAAATAAATATCCATGCATATGGATCCCATTGGCTTCAGTAGTGGAAATAAGGAATGAGGATGTGGTGTATAAAAAAATTACTGAAACCTTAACCATAACTTTAATTTTCCTCTCCCACCTGAACGAAACCCGGGGTAAATCAGACATCCACACCACTGTACCCCCAGTGTTGAAACTCCGGGGTGTCCATAGAAGCAACTTACCTTACATAGTAACACAGGTAAAATGTAGAAGTTTGTGAAATATATTGGGATTTTTCAATGGAAAGTGATAGATAAATGCATGTCTTGTCTATTTAGCACCCAAGTCAATGAAGCCACAGACCTCATGGAGGTGCATATTCAAATGTTTTGTGTTATCCACTGTCTCATTGCAGATGTACACCTGACAGCTATTGTAAATACACAGTTCAGGCCTTCTTACCTGTACCCAGTAAAATGTACACCTTTGCAGAAAGGCAGCCTGAGGTTCATGACTAGTTAAACACCATTTAGTGTTTACATTTAGTCCTGACATAAGACAAAAAGGTGCATACATTGCATGTAGGCACTTTGCCCAGAGCTTGATATGTTTTTGATCAGTATGTTCTCCATTCCATTGTTACTCAATAAATTTAATTCAAATCACTTTATTCATTCTTTCCATATAAGCTTGACCAAATTTCCTAATCTGTTGTTCCAGCCTTTCAGATAAAAACAAAATGTAGATAAACCAGCATTTGTTCTGCTAGCATCCTTTCTCTCAGCCTGTGTCACAACTGGTTAGAGTGCAATTCTTCCAAACAAGAATTGTCTCTCACCATGTCTTTGCACTTTGCCTGGTAGAATGGAGCCTGTGCCTCTGCTGCAATGCAAATGAATAATAATTTATGGTGATGTTGGAGGGGTGTTGAGAGAAATGAAGCTAACAGCATGAGCGGGGAATAAGTGGATTTATCCTAAAAATAACTATTGTCAGTAGAAAAAGCAAACTTAATTTCCAGTGTTTAGTCTTTATTAGCTGAAACCTTAGAAAGAACATGATTTTCAGTGGCAATTCTGCTAGAATGAGGACTACAGAATTTTTCTACTGACTTCAGAGCCAGCTTGAGACAAGAAAAATGCACAGAACAAGTGAAATGAATATTGTTGGCATTTTACAGTAAAATGGGGGTGCATTTTATAGGTGGCTAGCAGCTTGTAATTACCCTTAATAAAACTAATCCTTTCCCTGTGCTTATTAAAATGTTTCATTTATCAGCAGGCCATGAAAAGGACTCACTCCCAATCTCTTAACTTGCACTAAAACCAAGGGATGTCCACTTGAGTCATAGTTCCCAGTACCAGTCCTGTTTCTCTGCCTGCTATTGGAATTCAAAGCCTCTGAGGGAATTAAAACTAACACATTAGTTCCTAATTAAATCCAAAAGGGTTGTGAAATGTAACCAAATAACTTTATAGTATTTCTTGGGAATATGATCTCAGGAGGATAAGGAAGGAGCAATGGCTTTCAATTAATGATTTTCCCTCTTATAACACATAGGAAATGTCTGCAATGTTCTTTTGACCCCTTTTAATTTCTTCAAGGGGAGCATTTGACTCTTCAAGCTTCCTCCTACAAATATATTTTTAAAACTTCCTGCAGGTTTGTAATAATTTAGTAGGATAAAGAAGCACAGTCATTACTATAGCAGTCCTTTTTTCTTCAATTAGTGTTTCTAATCACATTAGACATGTTTTCAGTATCCAGAGAGGATGCCTGATCCCTACAGCTATCGTGAACTATTAACTTTAATTAAAATTTACAAGTCTAATGTTGTTACATCTGCTAAAAGCATTAACTGCCATGTTAATTACCAAAATGTTAATGTTGCGTTAAAATATGAATGTTCCCTTTTGACAGTTCATCTGTGGTTTAATTATTTATTTTTGGTAGAATATCTCCTCAAAAAAAGAAAAAGGCATAAAAGCATAAATGCTGACTGAAATAATGAGACATAATGGGAAAACTTCATCTAGGAAGAAAACTTAATACTTTAGAATACCAGTTGTTAGCAGAAATTCATTTGCATTCCTCACTGTGTCTAAAATAAATTCACAGCACTTGTGTCGTGTCTAAGATGTTATTTATAATTGCGGCACATTCTTCTGCTTTTACTTTATAGGGATGTCTAATGTGCAGGACAAGTTCTTAAATCCCCATAGTCCAGCAGTATCACTGTGTTGGTGCTACAATAGAAGCTCCCCCGCAAAAAAAAGATTTCAGGACTTCACATCAAAAACTTTATTGAATTTCTGAAGGCTTCCCCATATAACTCATTTCAAAATAGATTTACAGAAGGAGATGTCTAGAACTCAGTCCTGAAGTTACTGTACGCCCTATCCCAAGAGTACAGGATCAAAGTGGAAGTCTTTTTAAATCACTGCAATTAGTAACAAGCGTAGCAAAGACTTTGCAGTGGCTCATCTAAAGTAAACAGAAATCTCTGGTTAAAGTAAAGCTGTCTCTTGCAACATTTCATGGTAAGATACTCCTCTATCATATTATTCTTAAAGACATTGTCACTGAACTTAATAAATGAGAAAGTTCTGACAAACCAATGTTAAATATAATTGTTACATGTTTCTCTCACGTTGAATAAGTATTTTAATAGCTGATGTTAACAGTCTGCCAAGTAATTTCTTAATGTGATTGTAAATAGGTACTGTTAGATTTTATGCCATACTCTATTTTTTAATTTTGCATGAAGAAACCTTAATTTTTCCTGTAGATCTTCTATGGTACGTGTCAGAGGCACATTCCTCACACCCTGTACTCTCTTGAATGTTGGTAGTAGGCAGCTGTTTAGTGGCAAGTGCATAATTGGTTTTGTGGGTGGAGGAAAATTTTTAGAGATCAGATGTCCAGTTCACAGATTTAGAAGGTTTATTAGGATAATAAAATCTTTTAAATCCCCAAGTAAGACCACTGCTAGCTGTCAGTGGACTTTGAGCTACCAGGACAGCATGCATAACACCTCTTGCTTCACCACAACCTGACCTCTTCTGATGTCCAGATTTTCTCTCCATTGTATGGTGGAATTAGGTTTTTCCAATCATGAAGCAGGAGTTTTAATGAAACATATTTACAGCTCTTCTTAGAGGTGAGTATCGTACCACGGCAATGGAATTCTAGATGAAAATTTGTGTTCAGTTGTCTTTTCAAGTTAACATGGTAGGAGAGTGCTGTGGTAAATCATTTGTCTTCCACAGAGTTTGGAGAATTTGCCTCCAAATCCATTTGCAGGGCCTTTAATAAAAAAGAGCCATTGAACAAACTGGTCTGAAGCAGAGGAAAGCTCTCCAGTCTCCCAGATGTTCAGAGCCCAGAGTGGTCAGAGTTTATAGACTATATCCACATACAACCCCACCTCCCCTGGAAAAAAGCCCCAAACAAACAAAAAAACTAACCCTAAACACATTCAGGCTCAGATGGCTGGTTATGTTCTGTGAGCCCAATTGCATGCACGTTCAGCAGGACTAGCGCTAAGATTTACTCTGGTGTGCTCTGATCCTGAGGCTTTTTAAAATACTACTTCAAACAGAAAAGATTTCCATTTAAAAATAATAGCGGTTATTATTTTGAAGAATGTAGCAAGTTGCTAAAGAAATGTTTTCTAATAGTCTGCCAGAAGGCAACCTATCTCCTGGGCTTTGTTTGCTTGTATAGATTTCATTGCCTGCAGCAATACTTCTTTAAGTCAAGTTTACAGAAACTTGTCTCTCTTGGGGAGATGAATATCTTTCAAAGCTCATTATTTATTTGGGAATATTCAAGCACTCTAGAGAAGACAAGGAAATAATTCAAATGATTCATTTGCAATTAATCTGATACTACCTTTTGTGTTGCAGTGCTCTAGCTTATATAACTTCTTGCAAAGGTCTGTATTACCACCAGTCTTGGTGCCTGGAATTCACCCCTCTCTTTCAGTGTCACAGTTCTTACAGCATGGGGAAATGACTTAACTCCTTTTCTAAGCAAAAAAAGAAACACATTTTTTATCTGGTGGCTTGTGGCTGCTTGTTTGGCTGTCATTGTAAAGAAGAGCGTGAAGAATAATCCTGTACAGCCACTGAGACACACAGACAAGCCAGAAGTTTCCCTATTCATTTATGCAATTATCAGAACTCCTTTTATTTTGTGAAATGTAAATAAATAAATTAACCCCATTGTACCATGCCCAAAGAGTAGCTCCTGCAAAAATGTTGCCTTTTCTTGGTCATTCTGATTGAGGTAAAGTGAGATCTTAGTCAAAGGTGTAGCGTTAAGGAAACAGACTGCTTCCATTCAACAGGTTTTGATTTGCCACAAAATGTACATTAAAAAAAAAACCTAAAATAATTTGTGTTTAAGATCAATATCTGCCTTATAATTTGCATATCTTCCTTCTCTGCCTACATTTTAATCTTTCTTTTCTGTAGTGCACATACTTCAAAATATTTCTGTTATTCCCTTCACCAAGCTTTTGGTGAAGGATGCTCCTCTGAGTACACTGTACTGGCAGCCAGCCTGGCACACCATCCACTGAGAAACTCTTGCTGGGCTCTAAAACAGTGCAGTCTTATTATAAATAGTTAATTAAAAGGCTGATGTAAGGGTATTAATTATGTTCTCTTTCGAGATGTGTTCACTACAGTTTTTATCAGACAAAGCATCAACAGGCAAAGTGCTCGGTTTTGCTGTGCAGAACTTTTTGGTAAGAGTGACAGACTCAGCTTCAGCAGTAAACCTTTTTTTGACGTTTATTGCAGACATACACACATTTTTGAATGAACATAAAGAAAAGCACTGCGTTCTTAAAATTACAGCAGAGTTCTGGAGCTCTGCTGCAGAATCACCACTGTTATAAATCTAGATTTACTTTAAAGAGAGCAGAATCGACCTCACATACCTGGTTTTGTCCACAGAGATCTCCAATGTGTGAGTATATACGATCATACCTGGCATCAAGGAGCTGATTTGCAGAAGACTACACTATTCACATATTTTAATTTGGACACGTGATTTATGATTTACCTTCCAGAACATTACAGGTTTGGGGTTCATTATATGTAGGCATCTGTGGGTGTATATACATAAAAAATATTATATGTACAATAGAAATTAACAAATCAGAAGTAAATACATTAAACGTGTTGTTTCAGGTCAAGGAATACTGAAAACAAGACCTTGAATTTCAAAAGTGAAATATTGGCTCATTAAAAGTGAGGGGAATTTTCATTTATTTCTCTGTGACCAGGATTTTCCTTTAAAAACTTAATTTTCACCATGTAATGCTTTCTGTTCTAATTATTTATTCTTCTGCAATTACCCCAAGTAATATTCTAGCAGTGGAAAGAAAAACCTGATAACTTGATGTTTGGCAGACATCTTCCATCAGTCATTTTTAGATCTGAAGCTTATGCAATTGGATTGTAATTTTGAAAAACATAGCATCTGCTTAATGAGGCAGTGCTTCAATGTTTAGAAGTCTAATCCTTTAGATTCTAAAAAAATTCTTGTTCTACATTTCTCATCTGAAACATTGAAAACTTTATATCATCTCCTCATCTGCCCTAAACTTTAGAGACTCTCAAGGCTATACGTGGGAGTAATGTCACCTTTTTTGTGCGGTCTCACTAAGGCACAGTGTTAATCACTCTCCTACAAGTTAAATATACCCAATGTGCTAAAAAATACTCTTAGTTTGCTCAAAGCTTCTTATGAGATACTTCTAGGACACATAATCCGTATGTACAGTCGGTTCACAATCTTGGTGATAGGATACAGCAGCATTTAATGAAACTGCATTGAAACTGGGCACTGTTTTACTACCTGCAAACTGAACCTGTAAGTTAAGATGTTTCTGTTATTTACTTATAGTAGATTTAATGCAGCATAATGCTCTGCATCTGCAGTGGTTTAGATAAACCTACACACACAAACTTCTTAGAAGTCAAATACTTATTTTACAATATTCATACAAAAATAGGAGCATACATACTTACTAAATATTCTCATTAAATATCTAGAAATGTGCCATTTCTTGTTCTGTGAACTTCATCCCATCAATGATCAAACACACTGAAGACCCATTCCTCGTGCCTTTGTTTCTTTTACTTAACCAATCTCCCCCATCTCTGGTTTATTCTTTTAATCCCACTTTATGCAGTAAAAAACAGAAATCTCTGGTGAGGTTCCCTTTGTAAGTGAAAAATTGAATAATTATTTTGTTCCAGGTGCTCCACAAACTACTGCTTCATCTGGTATGACACTACAGCTGAAATTGAATGTGGAGGCTTCATGGGCTGCTCTCCTTAAAAAAATACAAGAAAATATGTATGAATGAAAACTTTGTTCCAGAATATCCAATTTACAGGAAGTCAGAGCAAGCCAACAAAGATTTTCCTGCTCCTGTTGTTGCTCACTTTTCACCTTTTTCCTAATGAAATAGTCATTTCCATTACACACAAGCTGTTGAATAAAATCTATACAGGTACACTGTATAGATTGACTATCCCCTGCTGTTAACTCATGTTCAAAGCATGCTGTTGTTCTTTAACTCCTTAGTCCATCTGATTTCATAAAGGTTGCCAATTACATATTCAAAAAATGTTAGATCAACAAATGTAATTATTGTAGCCTACTAAATGACTAAAATATGAGTTTAGATCTATGGATTGATCCTTAATTAAGCAAACGTCAAAGAACAGAAACCCAGAGGAATCAAACAGGGTACATTAATTAAGCCCAGAAAAAGACTTTCCCATTGTAAATATTTCTGACAAGTGAGAGCAAGTCATAAGTTCAGAAAAGAAGTTGCACAGAAAATACCCAGTCTCCCAGTACCACATTTTGCAAAACTTAAGCTGTGTAGGTAATTCAATAGGAACATTAAAAGGGTGGGGGAGCCATCCTCATGTTCAGCTTTCAGGTCTTCTGCAAGAATAGAATGAAAGCAGGACATGATTTGGGGCTGAAAATCTGATCATCATGAGTAGATCCTAATTGTCAGCGCAAAGGAGGGTGGTGTACAGAGCCTTTAATAAAATAGCGCCATTTGGTAGACGTGTGGGATGCAGAAATGTTGTTTTTTCCCTCTAATGCTCTTCTACGTTTCCTTTTCATACCGATTTGCTGTTACTGTAACAAAGTTCCTTCCTTTTGGAATGCTGCTTCCAAAACCCCTCTCCAATACCCTTGAAGCATTGCCACAGACTTAATAAATTCCAGAGACCACTGGGAGCGAGGTTTGGACACACTTCAGCAGATGAACCACTTTCTGAGAGCTGAAACCTTTGCTTCAAAAACACATTCAATACAAGCTGACTCACAGGAGGCCTGAAGTTAGAGCCTCCTTCTCTATTTTCCAGATTCAGTCCAAAGAGAGAAAACTTGGAGAGAGAGAAAGGTTGGTGTAATGATCAGGATTACAAATAAACCAAACATATAGGAAACATTGGTATGCATCTGCACAGATCCGAGAGTAAAAAATTAGCATTCATTCGAAGCTGCTTCTGCTTTCTGACAGGTAATAATGATTGTTAATGGGACTGACATTTCCACTGTACAATCAAAACATATTCTTCAAAACCTATTGCATAATTAACATTACTTACACACAATTCACATCAAATAACATCAAATTAGAAAGACTTATGGGGCTAGTGAATAGCATCCTGAAAAACATCTTGTCCAGGTGTTGAGTGAGCCCTAATAATGCACACAAGGCTGTGCTGGGTTCTTCTCTCAGCCAGGCAAGCCCTCAGTGAGTTCTGCCACTGCGAGGAGTAAAAGGCTGCACACATGAACACAGGACTCACAGGAATGCTTTTCCTTTCTGCACATTTTCCTGACAAGGACAGAGATTGATTTGCCATACAGGAGACATGTTCCTGCACTGTAATCCACGTGAAATAGCAGGAGAGGCAGGAGCAAGGTTCTTATCTTTACCCACCCTGATTAATGGCTTGGTGTTGCCCAAGATTAGGCAAGACAATAAAGGAGTTCAAATTCTAAATTTCCTTATATCTGTATTAAATCAGATAGTTGATGCAAATTCTATTTGTTCTCTCAATAAACTTCTCATTCGCTTTCTAGGACAGAGACTGATCTATGCAGTGTTTCCAGAAACACTGCACCTACTACATATAAACAGTTCAGCTGCGGCCTCTTGGTCAGCCAGAGCGGAGTTAACCACCAGCCTCTTTGCTGAATGGAGACGTGATGGTCTGCAACAGCTTCCCAAAGGAACAGTCAGGGAAAAGGCCTGATTGCTTTTACTGGGATGTTTAGTCATTACATGAACATCATTTTGTGCTATAGTGCCCAAAACACAAACCTGGGAGGTGCCTTCCCAACCTAGAGTTTGTATGGTTGGGAGGACCCTTGCAGACAGCAACCCAATCATTTCCTATTCTTCTCTTAGAAGAAACTTGACATATTTTTGGGGGTTGCAGTGGGAGAAGGAGGGGGAAAGGAGGTTGCTATCAAACAGTTGTTAAAACATGCTAAATAAAAGGTCTAGATAAAAACAAAAGAACCTTCTTCTACAGGCTTTGATGTTGCCAAACATTGATTGTGAATTGAACAAGAAAAAAAAAAATAAAGCAAGCTGAAAATGTGCTGTCAGGACTTTTATAACGCCAAGCTTTTTTATGATTTTTTAATGCTCTAATGACAGATATATGAAAATGAGTGCAAAATGCAGAGAAGAAAGAAAATAAAACCTCACTGTAGAATTTGCATAGACGAAGAAGAAAGTATAATTTCCCATCAGTGACGGCAGCATAAGCACAGAGTAACTTTCAGGAGAATTATTTTTGCAAAACACCAGTATGTTTCACATGCTTTGGTTTCTCATATGTCATTGTTAAATCAAAGAGTACTTTTTTTTTCCCCAGCCATGTAGAAGAGTTAAGAAATGTGAAACAAATTGTAACACCACTACTAAGGCTTTAAAAAAGAAAATAAAGTTACTTGTTTATATTGTTCATCTAGATCACGCCAGCAGATTAAATAGCCTACAGATTTCCAGGACAGTACATGAGCACAAAGTGTGGTAATTAAATCTTGCATCAAAGTTTATGTAAAGTATAATTATATCTGGCATTTCAGTTTATCACTTTTTGAGGATTTATGCAGGAGATAGGTGGTACACAAGTCATATCTTCCTACTGAATCTGAGCAGGAGTAAATTTCACTCCATTTAGTCTTTGTTTCCACTTCTCATTTTGTATATCAAAGACTAAATAGCTCAAGCTAAATTTTAGGAAAATTGCATACTTACGCTTTCTTAGAACTTGTCTCAAGAATGCTTCTATAGTCTACCTGTAGTGGAACAATCCATGTGTGGATCACTCAAGAATAAAGGAAATTAATTCGGATTCCTAAATAGGAAATTATTTAGGATTTTGTTTATTTAAAATATTGCATTTATATCACAGAAATATATCTAAACATATGTTTTTATTTGGACTTCAACAATTCACCTTCCCAAAAAGAAACATCCCATGCATCTGACCTCAAGCTGCCACTGGCAAAAACCTGCAAGTAGATCATAATCAGGTTGCTAAACCCCATCTCCTGGATATTGGGAATGAGAAGTAGGAATAGCTAGAGTACATCACAAGCATATTGCTCAAACATTTCTAAAATTACAAGTATTTCTTAATCTAAATAATAGAAAAGAAATTTGCAATAAGGCAGAAACTGAGGACCATTGAAAGAGGTTCATGCTACCATAAAGAGTAACAAACTTTCTTAATACTGGTCCCTGAGTTTTAAACTGTCAAGGAAAAAAAAGTACTGAAATCAGTGGCCCAAGTTTACATTAAAACTATCATTTAGTCTGTTTGACTAAAACACCTTTTAAAACTGAAAGTAATTTTGATTTTTACTGTCTGTGAAATCCACTCTTACACACCTGTCAGCACTCCAGTCTGCTTGAAAAACTTGGTGTAACAGCCCAGCCATAACAACAGTCACTTCATATCAGAACTGGGCATTTCCAAAGTGATTGAAGAGGCTGAAATGTAGTCTAAGCCCAGACTGAAGCTAGCACGGTGGCACCTCAGTTTTTCCCACTTTCATTTGTGCTGTCTTGTATTTGCATTTTTAATATTGAAATGACTCCAAGGGGAAAATCCTCCATAATGTATTTGCTGGCTGCCAAAACAATAATTCTGAAAATTCTAAACAAAACAAAAAGGATATAAATTCCAGAAGCAGTTTCTTGTAGTAACTTTCATAGGTTTCAGTGTGGTAAAAACAAACTTGGAAGCACTTGAGATCCACCTTTTGATTATGTGCTGTATGTTTCTCTTCCATGGGATTTCTCTTGCTTTGGAAGCCTGGATGGATGGTCCAGTGGAAGTCTGTGATGGATCTCTCTGCCCAGGAGAGTCCCCCCAGTAAAGGTTAGTCCTGTCCCCCCAGATGCCCACAAGTCTTTGTGATCAACAGCACTGTCCACACTCTTCACCACGACTTTGGTGAACAGTCATCTTTCTCCTGTCCTGTTCTGTTCTTTGGGAAGGGAACTTTTTACCACCCTGGCTCCAGATCAAGCCTTCCTTCCAGGAATCATTTTTCAAAACAGAGACAACTCCTTCAGGATTCCCAGAAGAAGGAATACAGGTGGGCTGGAACATAGCACAGACATACTCAAGCAAGGTTTAAGCCGGCTGGATCAGCCCTGGAATCAGCAAAGTGTTTAATGGAGGCTCATTGAGCCGGTCTCTCCAAGGGCACTGGGAAGATTTGGTAGTTAATTACGTGTGGAGGCTGCGCGCCGGGGCACCGCGCTGTGACAGGAGACAGAAGGACCCACTCTGTGCTCTGGGGCTGATCTGCCTCAGAACCACGAACCACTCTGCCTCCTCCATTCCCCTCCTGAATCTGTCTTGCTCATTAGGAGGGTGAAGTTTTTTGTGGCAGGGAATGTTTTTCCTCACTGGTGAAATCCTTGATGTGTCGCAGGCAACAGTAAAACTCCAAGATCTGGGCATTCCAAGTTTTAATTCTATGCGTTCATGAACTGTTTAGCGCAGTGAGAGCCCTGCTTCAGTTTCTAGGTGCAAACAAATTATAGCTATAAAGGATCTGTTAAATTATTATTTTAGAGCAAAATAGTGGAATATTTCATATGTAGGAGGGTGTGTTTATTTATTAAATGCCAATTACCATAGAGAGGAAAGCAATTTTTTAATCATAAAAAAAAGTACGTGAAAAATAGGTAATAACATTTTTCCCTTATCCCCTGACTAGGCACAATTCAGGCAGATCAACAGCATATATTGGAACCCAGGCAATGTGAGGCATTTGGAAGAGGAAGGAGAGAGGTTAGGAAAAAGGAAGAAAGAAAAGCAGATCACAAGTTTGGACAACATTTGAACAGTTTGGAATTGCTTTGAATACTGCACTCTGAGCTGTTGAGGTATGACAAATTTGGGCTTTGTTTTAAACCAGCGTAGTCTGCTGTTACCGAGAATGCTTTTAATATTTCAACTCAAAGATATCCTTTAGGGTGACATGTTGCAAACATGCTTTCTGTTTTGTTTTCAATTTTGCTTTGTTGTTGGAGTTGCAACGTAAATATGCACCATTTTTTCCTCTGCATATTCCTCATTATATTCATTTTAAAGTCTTCTCTATGAAGTATCTTCCTCCCAGCACCAGAGCATACAGGAATATATTCTCTCTATTTTGAGTTTGGCAATGAAAATATTCTTAGTGGTTTAACTATACAGGGGCAGAAATTGTGACTGCGGGCAACAGCATCTGAAATTCATTAGCAAACACCTGAGATGACTTCCTGAGTGGGCCACAAAAAAGTGTGGAATGAGCAAACCATCTGCAGGGGTGGCAGAGGGGAAGAATTCCCATGTATGATAAAGGCAAAGAAAAAAATGCACATTTGGCAGTACAAATCTTCTCTTCACCCTGATTCTGGTTCCTTCCATGCAAGTCTCATTTTCCCCTTTACTTAACATGAGAATCAAGAAACTCAGGATTCCTTTAACAACCTATTGCTCCATTTCACTCAGCTGTCGATTTCAACAGGTTCAGTACCATGATACGTGCTTCCAGGAAAGTCTTGCTTCCTTATTTTCCTTTAATTCACCCTTAATTCACCCACTCAGCACTAACCTGTGCCATCCTATTTGAAATCCAAAGATGAATTCATGATTACTACATGGTGGCTACCAGAAGCAAAAAGGAAAAGAATGCTCTGTAAGAAAAGAAACTGATATTATATTATGGTTTTATGCCATGTTTTTTTTTTTTAAATCATGCTCTTTTTACCGCAACATTCTTCAATAGCTGTTATGTTCCCATAGCAACTCCAAGTACTTGCTGTGGCCCACTGCGCAAGGGTCTGTACAGAACAGAAATGGTCCTCGTTGCTAATTCAGAAAAGTTCCAAGAGAGGCGTACAGATGCTTGGGAGAAAAAATACAGATTTTCGATACACAAGGTGGTATATGGTGATATCACTATATGAGCAGTCCCAAAACTGGCATATTTATTGTCGGTATCACAGTGAAGGAGAAGTTTGAGGAAGGATGGAGCCTAATACCAAAAAATTTCATGTTGTGCCCGTTAAAATTCATCAACAGTTGAGGGTTTCTACAATTCCACAAAACTTTGTATCACTATGACCAAAAAGAAAAAATCAATTATTCTACTGTACATTCTATAATTTGTACATTAGATATTACATTGAGTTTGGGTGTTGAAATGAATTGTGTTATTTTTGTACTAGAGCACTTGTCACTGCTTTCCTGAATTTAAATTTGAGTATAAAATATCTGTCATTAAATTTTTAAACATGCTTAGATTATTAAATTTCAAAACAAAGCAAGAACTGAATTAACTGCTAAAAAACCCCGAAAAACCCAAGCATTAATTCAATCTGTCAGTTCAGAATTGTCAAATGCATCACTCTAAGCAGCAGTGGTTTTGCCATTTTCCTGTTTGCCTTTAATACTTTCTTTGAATAATGTTCAACTGTATTTTTTGTTTTATTTTATTTTTCTAGGAGAGACAAACTCATCTTTTATCTTGAATTTATGGGTACAAATCAAACAAATCTCATTGCTCAGGCATGGCATAGACAGAGAGGGGTTTTCAGCATCCCACTGCTTAATTCAGCAAATGACAATGCAGTGCATGTGTCAGGCTGAAATACTATTCATGTATTTGTTTCTGTATTTCCTGGTCCAATTCTACTGCTATGTAGAGAATAACTACACTTCCATTTTTCTGAAGGTTGTATTAGAATAACCACCTTAACTTTTTGTGAAAGTCAGTGCTATTTTTAGTGTCTGAGTTCTTGAAGGTAAATGAGATTTGCACTGGAGATAAGATCTGCTTTCGAACAAATTTCTTGAGATGGTCTTATCTCTAAAGAAGGTTTTAAATTTTTTTGTGAAGATTAGGGAAGTTAATCACCCCCTGCTAGCAGGTAGTTAATTTTTATTTACGAAATCATTGGTTGCACACAGAGTGTGGTAGGGTTTTATGTTGTTGAGTTGGGTGGGGTTTTTTTTCCAAATAGACACATTTTGAGAACTGAAAGCACAAAGTTTTATCTAGGTTCTGACTGTTGTCATATTTGTGCAACTGCTCAGATGTGCCAGTCAGGCTTTTGGAGGAAAACTGGCCACGTTCTTCCGCAGTTGTCATGTATTTGTCACACTGACACCAGCTAGAAAAATCAAATTGGAGCCATTCTGTTACGAGCTGTGAACATCCTTTGCAGCAGTACCATTTGCATCAGAACGGCTGCTATTGTTTGCAAATGTCAATATTAATATTTGAAATGGAACAAGAAAGGCAGAGCAGCCTTTTGCTGAAAGTTAGCCCGTTCATGAGGATAGTTAGGAAAACAGACTGAGGCACAAAGTAGATCGGATGGGATTTAGATCCTTCCATGTACCTTCCACCAAGACACTGTGGATAGATACAGCTCTCACAAACTGCCTTTCACTCTTGCAAAACACTAGCTAGCACAAAGGCATAAATAGACATCTACAAGGAAGAATTACAGTCCAGGACGGTTTCTATAGTCACTAATTTAATTTTTAAAGTGGCAAGTACAGCTAAAAGTCTTTCCAGTACTGGTCCTTCTAAATGCTCATCCTCCCAATCTGTGTATTTAGAAAACAGACAATTCTGTAAGCTATTCATTCTTCCAGCACTTAAGGAAGAGTTTTTTCTCCTAAAAAGTAAAAGGACGTATTTTTTAAAAATTGAATAGATAACTTGACACACAGGAATAAGATAAAAAGTAATTCTCTCAAACCAGAGGATACACTGAATCATTTAAGAACTCTGCAGCAAAATTTGCTTCTTGGCAAACTGCTTAGGCATATTTCTATGACAGTGATTTGTCTTTATTCTTTCCACTGGCACTCCAAGATATGGATGGTAGATTTCTAGCATTTTTTAGTATCTGGTTGTTGTGCTTCTTTATCATCGCAATATAGACACACTAAGAAGCGCGAAATACTTGTACTATTTTCCTTCCATTTCTTAAGTTCAAACAGCTTTTCACTGCAAGATATCCTAATAATATGTTCTCACACCTATTTTTTTATTGTCTCATCTATTCTAAACATTATTCTACCCATCCTGTTTGAAGTTCTACACTGCAGCAAAATACCCAGGTTCCCTAACACATGACTCTGCATAACAATCTACCAAAAATAGAAGTATGTATATTTATTTATGTGCAATATCTGGCTGTACTTGACAAATAGAAATTGATTTCATGATCTCCTATGAAACTGGGAACTCCCCGAAGATTGACCAGTGATGGAGCTTGAAAGTTACGGAAGTAGGCTGCATGTGGTGTGGGGAAAAAATGAAGTTAGGTGGATTTAAAGAATTGAGTCATGTGAACAAAATGAGAAAGAAAAACATTTAGCAGCACATTGAGCAGACCTAAACACAACAGAACTGAAAACGGTATTGGCACAATTGAATATTTTAATTACATGTTCTAGTTGTGTGAATAAATCAAAAAAGAGAAATCTCAGTTAGTTATGGAAAACTCCACAATATTCAACTATCACCTAAATCTGCAGATCACAAAAGAGATGATGATAAAATAATAACTGCATGAGTGACAAAGTTTAATTTTGTTCACAGTTATTAAAAAGGAGGAGAGGAACAACACGATGAAAACACTAAGGGGTTTAGTCATCTTACATATGAACTAAAATCCAACCAACCATAAGATCATGTCAGAATAGCTAAAACCATAGTTTGCCTGCAGGGAAATGGCTGTGGAGATGAAAGAGTGAGAAGATGGATCTGCATGTCACCTGCACAGCAGCAATTGTTAAAAGACATATTCCCTGGTTTATGACAAGGACTTAGACAGCACAAAATCAAGGAGTCCAGAGAAAAAAAGATTTAAAGGAAGGACACCTGCCACTTTCAGAAGGATAATACCAGCAGTTATGGGATTTTGCTTGGATGAAGTAAAGACTTTGGCAAAGGTTTTTTCAATTACGGTTAAGGCATAAAGCATGCTGGAGAAGAACTAGGATGAAATAGATGTGTTGTTCTTGTCTTTTCAAAAAAGAACAAACACTTCTGGGTATCTTTCTGCACAGAAAAATTAATCATTCTCCCTGTCTGTCTCTCAGATTCCCTAATCCCACAGCATTATATTGGAAGTTTGAGAGTCCAAGACTGATTATTGTTCAACCATATGATTTTGGAGTTCATTTACGATGAAAACCAAAGTCTGACTCTGAACCTGGCATTATTTCCAGTGGGATCTGTGTACAGATGTGACAAAATGTACCCAAAGACTTTTACTGCAGATTTTAATTTCTAATACCATTCATGTGCTCATTTGCAGGTCTAGACCTATAATGCTTAGTTAGCTTGAACAGCTGTGTTTTTATGGCTGGAGTAGGTTTGAATGAAAGTTTAAAAGCTTGTGTGTACTTATTGTATATGTCCAATTAATCTTCACTCTGCAAAATCGAGGTTTTCCCTTCTTTTTGCTACATCACAGTTCTTATGCTTGCTTTGGACTGCAATCCTGGCTCACACTTCAAGTTAACAAGGCTGTGGTACTGCCCTAATAATCCCTAACATGTTTAAACAGATGTTTATACCTGCTGGTGTACCTAAGCTCTTGTTTTAATTCGTGAGGTTGCTTGTTAAACCTGAGTATGACACAAGGTTTCTGGCGACAAAGTGTGATTTTTGCTATATTTGATGGATGATATATGAATGCCAACACCTGAAGCATCTCAAACTGTTCAGACTAAATGACAAGTACAGAGGTATGGGGTTTAAATCTCATAGCAACACAGCAGAATAATTTTATCTCAAACTGGGAGAAAACGTCTGAAAGGAATATTATATGACCGAGATTGCCACCATCTAACAAGCTTTTTTGTGATAAATTTTGAGGGAGGCATATTTAAGAATTCAGTTCTGGATTTATAAAATCCATATAAACTGGCTCATTCCAAAAGGGCCAACAGAAGAGTTTTGTAACTCCTCATTTAATTCATCAGATTGCTCTGCAGATGACGATAAAATTTATTTTCTATTTAAAGAGCGTCTCGCCTCATCATAATCAAGGAAATATACTTTCCAACTTAACCAAAAACTTGGCAAGGACAAAGTTCTGCACTGGCACCAAGTAATCCCATACAAAAAGCCTGTCTCCCATCTTACTTGTTTTGCTGTGCCAGAAATATTTTTAAAAGACCACAAAGTAGACCTTTCATATTTTACTGTGAAATATTCACACTCACTTTAAACACACACATGCTCTCAAGATCCCAGCAAATGGCTCAGCCTGGCCTGCACCATATGAAATAGGTGTTTCCCTTCCCCACAAACTGGCCTGTGGAAAGTCAGAGCATCTCCTGGCTGTCAGGACTGGGGCAGAGAAGCACAGCTGGATAATTGCC
The DNA here is from genome assembly GCA_013400235.1 of Oriolus oriolus. Taxonomy (NCBI): domain Eukaryota; kingdom Metazoa; phylum Chordata; class Aves; order Passeriformes; family Corvidae; genus Oriolus; species Oriolus oriolus. Next base: position 904,083 of record VXBT01009623.1, read on the forward strand.
TGCTCACACCTTGTGGTGTGAATGGGAAATGTCCTGAGAGGAAACCAAGGTCTTCCAGAGCAAACCTACACAACTTTCCCATGCAGCTGTTGAGTCATTTTTCCACAAAGGAGAGAAAGAAAAGGGCTTTCCCAGGAGACTGGGAAATCAGAGCTATCAGGATGGGTGTCAGAGAATCCAAGGCAAAGGATGGGAAGATAAAAGAAGAGGAAGACTACAGTTAGCTCCAGGATGAGCACAGAGCCACTAGGACAAAGCACCCCATTTCCAACAGCAAGTGGCAGTTGGTGGACAGCAAACCTGAAACATTTCCATGGAGCACTGGGGCAGGAACAGGCTGCAGACTGGATAAAAGGCTGCATAAAGGGCATTATCAGAAAGGTGAGTTCTGTATCTTACTGCACTTCCACACTAATACTTGACTGCCTTTTCGTGGAAGCTCCTCTGGAGAAAATGACCACAAGCCATCTGCAGGTGACAGTCAGGCTTGGAGAGTTTGCTTCTTAGCTGTGTTATCAGTGCCAAGTGGTTTAAAAAGGTGTACTTTTCCTCACTTGCACTTACAAGCTATTCCCTTGACTGTGAATCCAGGACATTTATCATTCAAATATTTGAGTAAAGCTGCAACTCTACTCAAGACTTGTCATCACTTGGAGGGAGCTACCACCACTTTATTTGTGCAGCTCTCAGCCTGCAAAACATTTTCACTGTAAAAGTTAATGACAACTTCACGTGCCTTCTTGAGACTGAAAATTAGGTAGTAAGCTAAGAATCAAGATCTTGGAAGACTCTGAAGCATTCCTGGTGACTCTCCAAAAGAATACTTAACTCTGTTAATTCATCTGCTCAGCAGTTCAGCTACATATTTTCCTAATCAGGTGGTTCTTGGCTTTAAATGCATAAAAACTTCTTCATTAAATAATAGAAAATATCTCAGAAATAATTCATCAAGTCATTCAAAAATACAGCTTTAGATAAGAGAAATATTTCCTCACCTCCAAAAGTGTTTCAAAGGTCTATTTACAACTGTAATATATACAGCAAAAACATCTTTATAGTATATAGTTCCAAACCTGCTGCTTGGAATGGAACTCGAGATAGAATCGAGGTGGATCTCTGGGGAGGTAATGATAGGAGTATATATTGAACTGCTGGGAGCATGAATATGCAGAGCTCAGTAAGGGCAAATGACAGACAATGGCCTATTGCATACAGCTCAAATGGGTGTGTACGTTTGTTCTTTCCTCAAAAAAACCTAAATTCTCAAAAAAAAAAAAGCAACTAAATATTTACAGCCCTTTATTAAAGTAAGTTTCATCTTGAACTTTAGTATTGAATGTAGATTTGAGGAATCTTCTCAGGTTTCATTACTGCAGTATGGTAGCACGTCCTGTATTAATGGCAGGGGGATAGTTACAAACGGAACATTAACGAACATTTTAAATTACATTTACTAAGTTTTATCATGTAAGAGGAAGGAAGGAAGGAACCTGAGGTTAGCACCATAGATCATATGCTACTTTGAAATTTAATTGCTAAATAATATTATAATGTACAAAATATTTACTTGACTTGAATGCTGAGTAATTATTTGCCAGTACCTGGCAGTTTTTGGCAGAGCTTCTCTCACTCAGTTGCTAAACAAAATGCAAAATGATGGCCCTTAAGACAAAACCAGGATTACAGATGAAACTACTCTTTTGTTAAAAGTCTGTATAATTTTAATTCTACTTGGTTTAAAACATCTTCAGAGGTGTAGATGCTTATGCCTGAGGCAGCAAAGCATTACAAACCTTGCTGTAAGGGTACTGCTGCAATGCACCAGCCAGGCTTCAGTGGGACTGTTTGTCATCAAATATACATGAAAGACCAGGACCCCTACTTGACTAGACATGACAGTTTAACTTTGCCTCTTCCATTGCAGTGACATGATCATAAACATACTATCAAGTCCTGCAGTGTGATCAACAACAGATGTAAAATTAAGAGCTGACAAGTTTTAGCAGGTAGCTGAGCCTTATGTATTTTCTGCCAAATTTGATTCTAATTTCCAAAAATCTTCCAGGCAACTCTTTTTTAAAGACTTCAGAAGCCACTCCTATTTTTCTCTTCTATTCTTGCAGTTAGTACCAGTGTTCTGAAAAAGTAGGATTTACATGTTGTTTCTTTCAGGACAATTTGCCTTTTGTTTTTTGTTTGCCTCTATTTTATTATTTTGTACAGAAAATAAATCCAGGAAACAGCTTGTATACAGTTTTATTCACAACCTAAATGACAACACACCTTGCTGCAGCAAGGAAAGCCAACAGGATGCTGGGTTGCATCAACAAGGGCATCACCAGCAGAGATAAAGAGGGCATTATCCCACTCTACTCAGTGCTTGCCAGGCCACAGCTGGGATGCTGTGTTCAGTTGTGGTCCCCACTATAAAAAAAGGTGGGGATAGGCTGGGCAGGGTCCTGAGAAGAGCCACAAAGATGATCCAAGGACTAGAAAGGCTGTCATAAGGAAAGGCTGAGATGTCTGTGTTTATTCAGCCTCGAGGAAAGGTTTAGGAGAGACCTTGTCACTATGTCCCAGTATTTAAAGGGTGGCTACAAGAAGTTGGAGACTCCCATTTTACAAGGAGTCACATGGAAAAGAGGAGGGATAATAGGTACGTGTTACTCCTGGGTCAATTCCAGTTGGACACAAGAAGAAAATTTTTCACAATGAGAGCAATCAGCCATTTAAATAATTTCCCCAGGGAAGTGGTGGATTCCCCAACAAAGATTTTTGTCTGGGTCATCTTGTCTTGGCTTTTGCAAAAAAAGTCTGGACCAGACAACCCTTCAGATTCCTTCCAGCTGGGTCTTCTATGATTCTATGATAATTAATTAACAATAAGCCATGGCAGGTAATGCACCTGTTATTTGAGAGTTAACTCCTATGTAAAGCATCAGGTACCGATGAATGTGTCCTTTCCCTTTGGGTGAGATTATATTTCAAAAGCCATTTCCTGGTATAGCTTCTCTTTGGTTAAAAGTTTCCCTATCTTCCATGGGTTGCACTCATATTTTTCTGGAACTGTATACTGTGATTGGCAAGTGCTGACATGAGGATTTACTTGTGCTATGTCAGGTTCAAAGTGTAGTGCTCAACTTGATATGGCTTAACCACAAGAGTATTATATTGAAACATGAACACCAACCTTCTAAACCAAGTTTTAGTCCAAAGACTAAGCATCATTCATTCTAAACAGTAAAAACTCAGAAACAGACGTTTCTGGTCACTAATTCTTCTCCTGGGAGTTCACAGTTAAACCCAAGCTAATGTGGTAGGAACAATGGTGGTATAGCAATCATGTCCATGAGATTTATTGAAGATCTTAAATCTATTCAGTACCACTGTCAACTGTCTTTTTTTCAGTCTTAAAAAAAAAAAAAAGCCAAATCAGAATACAGTCATCTGCAGCATGTTGAGAACAAAGGGAAAGGCCAAGGAGAAGGCTTACTGCCAAATGTTGGGAGCATTTAACCTAAAATATTATTAAGACCTAAAACACAACAAAAAAGTGAACGCTGAGCAACTATACACCTGGATCATTTAAGTTAAAATGAATGTTCACCTTAACAAATAGCATAAATATCTACTGTGGTTGCTGAGAAATAGAATCTTTAACGTAATCACATTGCTCCTCAATTAGTTTGTTTGGATTTTTTTTAAACTGGGATTCTTCATTGAAATGTTCCCTGTCTTTGAAATTTCTATTTGCAGCCTTGTACAAGTCCCTCCCCCCGTAAAAACTTTTATAAATGTAATTTTTAAACTTGAAAATACCTAGTGTGTACTACAGTTAACTGAGTATTTGTGAGCTGGGCCCTAAACAGAGTCCAATGAATGTTTATGCCATTTAAATTAAAAATTTTTAGGAGCTTGAAAACAATACTTAGTGTCTTCATAAGGAAAAATAATTACGATTGTGTTACAAAGTACAGGTAGTTAAGTACTAAAGCAGATCAAAAGGTTATGAAATCAACCCTTATAAAAAGGTAGTGATAACTACAGGCAACTAGGAGAGAATATTGGAATGAAAAGGTGATAATCCAGTTTAAAAAGCTTGGAACAAAAACTGAGAATTGCAATTAATGAATAAAACAGAATTGAGGGAAAGGGGGAGGGGATAGCCATAAAAATCACATAAAACGAGTTTGTCATTTCCTCCAGTGAGTGATGGGGACTCAGACAAAAAATGTTAGGTTTGATCTGTTTTGCTATACTTTTTCTTCTGAAAAACAAAAACAGAAATCCTGCTGACAGATTCAGGGCACACTTTGCAGCAGTTAAAAGTGGTGATTGCTCTACTAATATTCCTTCCCATTTTATTCTATTCAGCTATGACTTCTATGACCTCTGTCTACACCTTCCAAAAAAGGATTCCAGGACACCTAGCACAGAAAAACGATCCTAACCAAACTCATTATATACAGTTGTTAAATAGCAGAACCACTAACACTACCTCAAGGATTCTTTTCTTGTTTTTTATATATTCTTATGCTGTACCAGTTTGCTCCTTCTTACTTCTTTTTCCTAAATTAACCATTCCTATCTGTCACTTGTTTGTTATATGCTTCATGCACTTCTAAAATCTGGCATGATACCGCAATCATTCACTTTGACATCAGTAGTCCGCAGCTGAAAGCTGCCAGCAATACTCCTATAGTTCTGAGGTATTTCACTTCTTATAGTCTAAATTAAATATTTTGGGCTTCTTCATTAATTTGAAAGATTTGCTACAAGGGGAAGTCTACCAACATCTTAATGATACTTTTCTTTCTCTAACCAGAGGCCTGAGAGTCCCCTCTCCCCCACCCCCCAAAACAGAAATCTTGTCTTCATTTCTATGAAACTGTTTTGAAAAAAAAATTTAAGTTTTAAAGAACCCAAAGGAAAATGTTGACTGCTTCAAAACTTTCAGTGTTACTTTAATGAGAAATTTGTCTCAGTTCACATTTTCCCCAAAACACAGAACTCAGATATGCCCATATTTGGTAGAACAGTGTTACCAAATTGAACGAATCATAGATGAAAATGAAATTACTGTTTTATCCTTATTATGTTTAGGTTTTCCCAGTTGTTAGTACTTATGGAGAAGAATAGACTGATCCCAGACCTCATGATCCGCCATGAATTTTTATTTGTAATTCCCAAGCTCTATGCAGCATAAAGAACACGTGTTGCAGCTCGTCTGCACGTTGGTAGTTCTGTAAGCTGAGTCAGTGCATGTGCAGAGATCCCCTCTCAAGGAGCTTGAATGGAAAAGGAATGAAGGCTGACAGAGCACTGCTGTCCACAGCATGACAAACAGCATTAGTGAACAGTGACATTTCAGCCACAGTGCCCTAGCAAGGTGTAATCTGTTTACTGCAGCAACTCAGAAACACTCAGCGTGATTATACTCTATAAAACCCATTCAGTTCCAGATAATACTGTAGGGTATACAATATTTAATATTTCGTTTCAGTTAGTTATGTTAGCATTGTCCTGCTGCATGCAATTACAAACTTCAGTAACCTTGGTGCAGATACCTTAAAATTCCATATATTCTGTAACAACGGGCCTCATGCACTGACATACATCGTGTGTCAAAGCCAGTATGACTTATTCTGTTAGTCTGTATTGTAGAAATACTCCTCCTACTTATATTACAACATCTTACAACACAATGAAGAATTTTAGGGTTTTTTCCCCCAGCCAAAGTGAGCAAAAATATGGAAATAAAACTTGACAGTCTGCAATGGTTGTGTTTTGAAGTTTGAGTTTGTCTTGCACAAGAGGTGGTTCTCCAAGGTGCTGTGCAGTATAAAACCAGCTCCTTACATGTACCTGCATGTCTGAAAAAACTTTACTAAGACATTACATCTTAGTGTACAATATAAAGTAGGTGCATTTTGAGCATTAAGTGTATTTTTTCTAGAAATTTCAGTCAATAGCTTGATTACTTTTTCTTTTTTAATTTAAAATAATGTCTTTTACACAAAAGCAGATAAATGTGTCAGATTCATAGTAGGAGGGTTTTCCTCCAGGAAGTTTTCCTTCTACTAAACTATCTTTTTTATGCCTTTCTTCTGCCTGGAGCTGGATGTGGCTGGAAAAAGAAGAAGAAAATAGAACAAGAACAACAAAAAAAAAATTTTTTGTTGGTCTTTTGGGTTGTAGCACAAAAAAACAAACAAGGAAAAATGTATTTTAAACTTTCAGTTCATCATACACAAACGTTCAGAATTTGATCCATTGTCTTACCATCTATTTCCTTCTGGCACTTCCGTAAGTCAAAACCTGACTAAAAGTTTCAGATTAAGTTTATATGACCGGCATGATCTTTGTGATCTTACAACATGATCCAAAAATAAAAAGTACAAACTAAGGTTTTGGAGTTTCCCGCATCTTGTCTTTTTGGACTGTTTGTGTTCTGCTGTTCCAGTCATTATCATTTGCTTACTGAGATTTCTCTATCTCCTCTGATTCCTTAGACATTTCATAGCTGCTGGTTAGATGCTATTACCATGTGACATGTTCAACCTTTAAAACAAATAATTTACTGTGAAAGTTGAAAACTGTTAGAATGATGAATTTGAATGTTTATCACTGAGTTCTTCAGGCCTAAAAATACTGTCAGACTCTAAACCAGACAAGTATAATAAAATTGCCCTTCTTTCCAAGGTCTCAGAAGGTGGAGGGCAGGGTTTTTTCTGGCTCTTTGCTTAGTGCAGTGTAGCCTGTCTGGAGGTGCCGTTTGCAAAACAGCATTTTCAGCTTTTATCTGACATCCACATTTGGAATTAGCAGCAGATAAGCACTATGCTGCTACCTGCCATTCCCACTCATGTTTCTGTGGGAAGGAACGTCACATCAGCTAAAGCTGGAGGCCAAGCCATACACAGAGAAGAGAAGGAGCTTAGACAGGGTAAGCAAAGTTCCCCAAATCCCAGAGCACTGAAGTGGCACCAAAGCAACAAGCACTGCTGTTGCAAGAGAGCCTGAGGAACTGCTCTGTGCAGAAGAGGATATGGAATGAAAGAAAAAGTGGTGCTTAAGTGGTTGTTTTGTGTCTTAGCTAGCCAGCAGAAGTGCTACAAGAGAACATAAACCCAGCTTTAACTGAGTTACTGGTCTGAAGGAAGCTGCAAAAAATGCGGAAGCTCGTGGTTCCACCAACCAGCCCACAATGACAAGGTGAGTTTTCAGAGCCAGGCCTGGGCTTGAGGAGCTCCTACCTTCTACCATGGCCTGACAGCCCCTCCATGGCCTGCCTGAGAGGTTTCCAGTACTTTCTAGTAGTTTTATTATTGTTCATCTATTAATCAAGTTAAACAGTACCAACCCTACCCTAAAACCATTTTCAGGTGTCATAGAGATGTGTTTTTTCCAGCTTCTGGCATTTTGATTTGAGGAAAAGATAGCAGCAATGCCTTAGAAACTGAGACAGGGACCAGGCTTTTTTACCTCAAGGCTTTTTCTTAAAATCAAATCATGGCTCAACTGAAAGAGACTTTCTGCTGACTGTATTTTGAGGCGCTGAGAGAGTGTGGTTGAATTTAATAAGTTTAGTAATTTAATTTGGCATTGGGTCTGGCTCTAAGCCTTAGAAACTAGTAGGTAGCTAAGATCTAGTGGCATTTCTGTAATGGAAGGAAATAAAAGCTGGACAGCTCTCCAGTTTTCTCAGCCATAAAAGCCATGTTCTGTTGTCCAGAAAAAGATGGTTTGTGTTGAATTCTTGAAAACTGCTTGAATAGCTACAAATCCTATAGAAATCATCAAGCAGAAAGATGCTGAAGATGAGGTAGAATAAGGAACTCTGCTACATATGCTAGTGTTGTAATTAAAAAAAATATTGTGCTTTCGGCACTTTCCATTCAGAATACAAAACAATATTCTATCTGATTGTTCTGTGCATTTTCATTTGTGCCTCCCAGGAAAGCTTTTGGATAGGCTTGAGGGTTAAAATTATTTGATAGAGTTCAAAATATCTTCTTCTGAAATGAAGAAAGCAACCATTGCCTCCAACTGTAAACGCTCTATTACTTCTATGGTATTTAGGACACTAAAAGAAAAGAGCCCATAGAAAGGGGCCAGGGATTTTTAATGTCAGCACAAGGGAATGTCATCATTTGTTTCCTTTCAGTTAAAATCCTCAAAAAAAAAAAAAAAGAACCCAAAGGAAAAAACAAGACAAAAAAAACCAAACCCCCAAAAAAACCCCAGCAAGGATTCATTGCTCTAATAACACCTTACTAAAAAAAAGGGAAAATCATTCACAGCTTCTCTGAAGTTATGCAAATATTATACAAGAACCAAAAGTAAACCAACAGAAACAGCAGAATTAAGGTAACGTTAAAGAGAAACTTATGTGTTCCCAAACCCTGTTTATTTCAACAAGGTTCAGTAAGGACTGATTCTAAGCTTTAAGTACACAGACAGCAAAATCTGGGCATGCGGCTAAGTCTGGGCATGAAGAGTTTTCAGGCCAGAAAATGTAAAATTCTGCACGTAACTTGAAACTCAAATGTTAATTTTCCTAAAATTAAAATTCTGTTGCTAATACAAAAAGCTTTCAACAAAATTCTGATCACTCTGTAGCAGAAAACTTTAATTCCCTAAACAAAGATCAATGCTGCCCTTTCCTAACTAGAGTAGAATCTCAAAATTTCACTCTAATTCTTGCCACAATTGTCTTTCACAGAAGTTGAACAAGTTACTAAAGTCTCTCAGGCAATAGTTTAGAACTGTTTATGATACTTAATGTTTTCTTCTCTTTTTCCTCTTCTTCTGCTACCACTTAGTGACACATAGTTTTGTTTCTTCTGACCCTATACATGCCCTTTAGTATTTTTACAAACTCAATATCAAAGTCTTTCTTCAGGAAAGAAGGAAAGATGAATTTGGACCTTCAGATTGCTGAAAGCACAACAGAGTAACAAGGCAGCAGGCATTGTCAAAACATATTTAATGACAGAATTCTTCAGAGAGCTTTGCAAGATCAAAAAAGAAAAAAATTACTTGATGTTACAGTTCCCCGTGGGACTTGATTTTTGTTTTAAATTGGGAAATATTGTTCCTGAAGAAACAAGTGTATTGATTTGCTAAATCCCTGATTTAACAGTAGCTTTATAGAATTGAAATGTAAATGGCATCTTTTCTTCATGAGTTAAAGAAGTCTTCAGAGAAAACGATCTTCTAAGAGACTTTGCAAGCATCGAAACACGACTTATTTGTAAAACATTTAGTCAAGATACATTGGCCATATTAGTAGGAATTAATGCTTTTTGCCAGGACTAGGTACAGAGCCATACGAAACTACACTAAACAAATAATCTGCATTTCTGTAAGGTACACCAGGGCAATTGCATCAGGTGATCTTGTAGCAAAAAGAATGAAATACTAGAAAAGCCAAAACACTACAAGAAAGCAAATAAAATCTTCGGTATAGATAGTACAGATCAAAAGCAGGCAGGGAGGAGACCTTTTTTTCAGTTTTTTTACTAAAAGGCAGTCATTTTAAGCCAAAAATAGTTCTTTGTTGAAGCAGAACAGCTTGATTCGGTACTTGTATGAAGATCAGAACTTAGTTTTATAACTATGCCTCCCCAAGGCCCAAAAATCTATTGTTTAGATAGTGAGTTTTGTTCCAGTGTTGTTAATTATCACAAACTCTTCCCATATTTCTTCACAGCTCCGGATTTAAGTGTACGAGTGTGTGCTGTGCCCATGGTATGCTCCCTTCTCTCCTAAATATGAATAACCAAGGTCCTATCTGAGTGTTAACTTTTTGTATTTGTACCTTCCATAGTAAAGACTACGGCTTAAGTGTTTGGTTTGTAGTTGTCTCACCCTCTAGTGGCAGAGAGGCTTTAGTTCTCAGGGATGAAGAAATGGGAGATGGAGTTTTTTCCTTCTGGTCAGCTGTGCTGTGTTGCCTATTTACGGCAGGCTGATAAAGAACTGGAATTGTTGTATTTGTTTATAAAGCCGCAGATCGTTGTCTGCAATGTGTGCCCATCACTTCTAATGGAGCAATGCAAAATGCGCTGAACTACAGGTGCTGGAATAATTAAAAAGGTGCTAATGAAGGGTAGTCGTATGCTCAGATGTACTCCTTCAGTTATGTGAAATGACTGCTATTAAAGCCATCCTGTGCCACCACAATTAGAAGTAATATAGTGCTGCTGCCTGAAGACTAACAGAGATAGAACCTCTATTTTTCCTCTAAATTCAAATTCCCTATTAAATTTTCATTTAAAAGCAGAAGACAGACACCAGATTATTTTTGTCCCCAGAAAGACTTAAAATCATAATGCACAGCTTTTATAAAATAACATGCTGACCAGATATTAGCTGAAAAAATAATAGATTTCCTATCCTGTGTTTGCGAAAAAGAAACAAAAAATAAAAACAAATAAAAAGAGTATTGAGTAATGTTGCCTTCTGCAGAAATTTATCTGCTGCTTTATGAGATTAAACCCTTGGAAACAGACTTAATTCAAACCTGGATCATTCAAGTTTTGTTATTGCTATTTGGTCTGTACAGTTGGACAAAAACAGAATAGAGAAAAAAATATGAGGCATTGGCAGCACTTCCTGAGAGGTAGCCACTAAGTGAATGGGGACCTCTGGAGATACTAATCAGCTGCAAGGAAAGGCGTTTGGCCATATTTTAGAGGAGGATGTATAAAGTACAAAACCACAGGGAGCAGAAGCTTAGCTGCCAGTGTGCCAGCACATTTGTTAAAACAATTTTACCATTTTAAAAAAGCTTTTTAAAGGCATAATTCTTATATGTCAATACATTGTTGCCAATAATCAGCTAAAGTTCTAGCGTCACCTGTAGCTGTGATTGTTTAATTAACAATATGGATTATGGTGCATCATTTTAATTGCCTGCATTCTCCACTATGATGTTTGTTCCACGCTGGTCTCTTGCAATTCAGGCAGACTTTGGCCAGCTAGATTTATTTTTCACATGGCAATACAAGACAGGTATTTCTGAAAATGAGGGTACAGAAAGCTACAGTATTTTTGCTACATCCAAAAATCCTACTGGCGTTAAAAATAAGAACTCCTCCTAATAGAGCACAGAAAAATTTGCATCTAACCATATTTATAGGACTATGAGGCACCCATAAGAAGCACAAAACGCCCTCATGGTTGCTCCGAACACCAGCATTGTCAAGCAATTGCATAGGAATGAGAGAAACAATAGGTTTTGCTATATCCAAAAAGCCCAAATTGTAGAATTATGATGAAAGTAAGTCTAACAATCCAAGCACAATCCCATGCCAACGCTACTATTTTAATACCAACCATGAAGCAGCACTTTTGCGAGGATACTGGCCCACATCTACACAGTTGTTTTTTAGATACAGCCATCAACAGCGTCTTCAGAAAGACTTGTGGAGAAAGCAAACCTCCAGAGAGAATAGCTGACAGTCACACTGTGCAGTGTTCAGGCTCCAGAATGAATCTGTCTTCTTTGGTTACAAAGTCCAAGTTTAACCTATTACCATGGAGCTGGCTGCAGTCATTGCTGGACAAATCTGAAATTGTGCAGTGCCACTGTCTCACCATCCGAGATAGGGTGCAAATGCTGCCTTGGGTACAGCAAGCTCGCTTAACCTACTGCCCTACACGCTCAGTACTTTCTCCATTTTCTTATGTACTTTAAAAGTGTCTAATAAAAATGTTTTACTTAATGTTTCCTCATATATAGGTCTCCAAGCATGGATAATGGGAAACAGATGATGTGAGCACATACAAGCAAGCTCATTTTGTATATATAAGAGGTAGCTTTCAGAAAAGAGATTGAATTGTTGTGAGCGGGATTGGTTTAATTACACCACAGACTTTGATCCTGTTCACAATTCCAGTGTGAATCTGGGCAAAACTTCACTGAAACGGTACAGTTACAGACAAAAGTAAAATAAGAAAAGGTGTTTCATGACTCAGGACTGAGAGAACATCTCTGAGCAAAGAAGGTGCTATTAGACAGAGTGCACAGGTCATACCTGTGTACCAGCCTACCAGCCTTATTTATTGCAAAGTCCACACAGTGCATATTCTGATCATGTAAATAAGTCCCTTAGAAAACAACAGTGCAATATCAATTCACAAGGAGCAAAACATACAATAGTGTAATAATAATTTTTTGTGTGTGTTACATTTGCCACCATATTAAGCATTTTTAAGGAGTTTTGACTTGCTTTTTTCCATTATTCTACACTGGATTTCACTTTCACTAGCAGTACTATATTAATGATAATAAATGTATTGCAGCAGTAGCACAGCAATGCCCACATCCCCCAGCCACCACTCCTTGCTGTTAAGGGCACCAGACAAACACCAGGTTAATGCCTGCTGCACTCCCTTTGACAGGCTGCTGAACTTGAGGGTAGCTACAAATGACATTGATTAATTCAATCACATGCTCCGTGTGTGTAATGGCAAATTCTCCCCTGTGACCCCACTTCCCTTTCAAACAAGGTGCAGCGCAAAATCAGGGCACAGGAATGAGGATCACAGAGGCTGCAGTTTGGAGCCTACAGGTCTGCTCGTCTCGAAAGCTGCTCGAGTGTAATAACTTCTAACATAGCTGAAGACAGGAGTGGCCCAGGTACATGCAAGGTCACAGTGAGCTGACATTCACCACTGAAGGATTTATACGCTGGACAACACTGTCTTCTAAGGAGCTGAGCCACGAAGCTTTCAGTCCATCACATGCCATGGTTTGCATTTAAATACACAGCATACAGCACTTCCCTCTGGAGAACACACAGATACATTTACCTGTCCAGCCTACTACTGCTATTCCCCATTTTGAACTTTAATAATAGGGGATCACAGTTCACCCTAGATTCAGGACAGACTTCAGTCTGTAGAGGACTCGAACCACACATTCTGAATTCCATCTATACGCCCCAAAGGGCAAGCAGAACATCACAAAAGGATACTGCATACACCCATACCAGTGTTCTGCCTCCTGACATTGATAGCCAGTCAGTTATCCACAGTGCTCCTCAGGAGGGAGAAGAGCTTTCTGGAGGATGTGCAAAGACACTTCTCCGAACAGGACTGCCACTAGCACTCCAGGTGAAGCCCCAGCCTAGGACACAGTCCCTGTTAGCCAGGGAGGGGATGGCAGCCTGGGCTGTGACCCATCAGCAGCAGCAGGAGCAGGAAGCAGCAATGCAGGGACTGGCCTGTGTTCCACCACCGCCTCTGCTCACGCTGCGCTCTGCAGCCAGAGTAATTGACAGTCACCACACAATGGGATTTGTGCTCTGGGCAAACTATTATCCTACTGAGGGGACCGTGTGGGACTGCATGCAGGGGATGGAACTGGGTTTTAAACAGTTTGCACGGTTGTGAAGGCATTGTTGGACTCTGCTTCCCTTTCCTCCTCAGGCTTTGGGTTGCCTGAATCTTTTTACCTAAAGGGAAGGAGCAAGAAACCACTTTCACCTGTGAGCAAGGAAATCAGGATCAAAAAACCCCTAGAAATATTGCTTGAGTTTGAAACAGCTTTTTTTTCCTACAGCTTCCTAAAAGCTGGTTCTTGCTTTTCCTCTTCATGGTTCAAACACAAACGAAAAACCCTGATGCTTTGTATTTATACACTGGCAGCAAAACCCCAAAATCTGGGCATGCTTTATTGCTATCTCTGCCTCTCATATAGCTACTTTAAAGTTGTGCTGAATATTAAGTATCATAATTTGGAAGCACAGATGAAATAACATCTGTTGTAACCTGAAATACCAAAAGTAGGCCTTTTCATTCCATGCCAGTCAGGAAACTATTAACATATGTGCAGAATGCATTTCATATATGGCAGTGACATATTTGCAAAACATTCAAATTGTAGTTTTATCCTTTGACCATTTGCGTTCTTGACCATTAATCCAACTGCTTCCATTCCTTCTGATGCTAATTCCTAAGTAAATGTAAGCAATTAACAACAAACAAGGCAAAATTCAGATGCTGTAGGGATATTTCACTGGTATTCTACTAACATGCCTAAAAATCTTTTAGATCATTATGAAGGAAGTAGAGTTGGTATAAATTATGCACTAAACTCTTGATTTCATACCTCCAGTTAAGTCCAGTACTGCAAATGATCCCATTTAAATACATGTCAGTGGTATCACACAGGATAAGGAAGTTAAAGACAAGCAAAAATGTTTTTACTACAAGGATCACAGCATATGGATGTGAGTTGGAATTAGAAAAAGGGGTTTAAATGAGTTTTCGGGGTTCTGCTGCCCATTAGAATTATGGGGAGTTGCATGGGATGGGTGCATGAATGCCAGGCTGGACAGGCCTTGAACAGCCTGGTGTAGTGGAAGATGTCCCTGCCCATGGCTGGGGCATAGGAAGGGGATGAACTTTAAAATCCCTTTCAATCCAGACTATTCCATTATTCAGAAAGCGGTCTCTGACCAAATCATGAGGTATTTCTTTCTTACCAAAAGCCAGCTGGGCCTGAGGGCCTGGGATAGAGGCAGGCCCTGCAGCATTGCCCCTGGAAGCAGGCCTGGAGGCAGGGCACGCACCGCAGAGCTGAGGGCTCAGGTGGGGCTGGTCGGGGCTGAGTGCCCTCAGCCCAGCAGGACTCCTGCCGTGAAGGCCCAGCATCAATGAAAGGCACAGAAGCTGCTCAAGGAGAGCAGCCAGGTGTGCTCAGCCCTAGGGCTGATACCCAGCGCAGGGTCTCGTCCCCAGCGCAGGCAGTGCTGATAAGGCTGCCAGAGCAATCCTGCATGGACTGGCTTCACACGGGCAAAAACGGGACAGAGGAAACACAGGTGGTCAAAAGCACTGAGGGAAAAAAAGAGTGAAATAAGTTGGAGGATTCAGCTTAATGGAAGTAAGAGATTTTTGTAATGAAGTGTTATTTAATTCAATGGCAAAATTCTTCAGAGATGCTCAAGAGAGGCCTTTGGAAACTAGTTATTAGAGTGTCTGATCCCAAAAAAATGGGTTTCCCTGTTACTTTTCTTAGGAAGTAAAGAAATAAAGCCCACACATTTTAAAACTCTTAATTCTGTAGAATTGTTTCTTCACTGATGCTATTCACTGCTTCGTTTTCTTAGTTCTTCTAAAGACCAGAAAGTCCAATAGGCTATTATAAGACTGATTTTCAGTTTCAGCAGATCCAGATGTAGAAATCAAGAAAATTTAATCAAAAAGATCCAGATTTCACCAGAATTCAGCAGTCCATGTTAGAAATACAATTAATTTAGACAGTCTGAACAGGTTCAAGACCACATTTATGATTTTAAGCTCACCAGTTTTAATTTGTTCATGTTATAGTACAAGGAGATAAAAAGATCTCAGATTCTGGATGTTATTTAAAGAAGGTCTGAGCACTACAAATCATATAGTCTTCTAATGGTACTATTTTAGAGGTAAATTGTGACTTGAAGAGCTTCTCGATTTTAATCCGTCCACAACAACATAAGTGGTTAAAATTAGTGTTTTGAACCACATATTACTGTGCAGTTGCAGTCATGTTAGTGCTCTGTTACAGGTTAAAAAGAGAAGAAGTGGATTCATTCCAGTGAATTCTAACATTATTCTAAGTGTAAAACAATTCTGGACAGATAAACTATTTCTAATAGATCATAATGAACTAACTTAATTTACTCCAGCCAGATTCACAAAAAATCCCATATCCATCCAAGGGTTTGATTATTAAGAAATGTTTGACAAAATGGGGTAGGTAATTACTTCAGCTAATGTAGGTACGGCTTGTCTATGTAACTTCATATATAAGAAGCAAGGCACCTTCAAATTATAAAGCAGAAAGAAAGCAGTAATATCGGTCTGTAAGACTGCCAGACAGAGCCTCAAAGCCACAGCATTTTATATCAAATATGCTAGCAGGCACATAAAAGGCACACAATGCCATTCATGTACTTTTCAGTGTCCATTTAACTTCCTTTTCTGTAGCCCACTCTTTCTTATAAAGTAAAAGATAATCTGCTGGACAGCCAGAAAAGAAAATGAGAGGCATTGTCTAACACTTGTAGCTGCAGCCTGAGCACTAACAATGCAAGTTTCTCAGCAGATAAAAATATTCACCTCCAAGCTGCCAAGTTGGTTACTTTCTAAACTGATCACAGCTGCCCCTACTGACATTACATGCACGGCTCCTTATTGCGATGGGATTTGCATTTGTTTGGTAAAGGTAATTATCATCCATGAACTAAACAGAAATCATGAGCCTGCATATCTGTCTAAGATATAGGAGTAGTCAGTGCTTTCAGCTTTCCTGAGGTTGCATTTCATCTTACTGATTTTAGGACATTGGGCAACAATTTCTCATTTTGCTAGATAATAATTCCTGAAAAATTCTTGTTACAGGTAGTTCTTTATTGCATCTCAGTTCTGGGATCAAGGTGCATGTGGCAAAGCAAGCTACTTGATCATTTACTCTATGGTAGGTCCAAATTCCTCAAACAAAATGGTGAAATAAGAATTCATGTGATGTTAAATAAAAAAACAACAACATCTCTTCAAGGGGCTGCTTGTATTTGCAGCTTGATAACCATTTCTTAGCTTGTTCTTTGCCTTATTAGTTACTTGCTATAGGCAGCATTCTCACAGATTCAAAATGCTGTGTATCTGTTCAGCCTCAAAAATCCATGCTGAAGTGTGCAACTGAGGTGCAAAAGGGAAGCATATATAACTTTTATTACCTTGCAGTAAAATAATTATTAACAGTATTTTTATTCTCTGTGGAAGCCTAATTTGAAAAGAGAGCAAACTGGAAAATAACATTGATTTTTGTCAAGCTACAGCTGCCCTTCAGTCTAGCTTTCTATTCCTAGCAGTAGCAAATACCAGAAATTTCAAAGGATGCTTTTTCACAATCCCATTTCCAAAAACAGAAACACGCTTGAGCCAGAAACGAGTACAGCTAGAAAACTCTATCATTTCTAATATTAATCATATTAGTTAAAATAAGAATTGTCTGTATTTTATATTGTTTGTTGTGATAAAATCAATCTGCAGAGGGGAATACCTTACAGTAACATGCAAGCCAGGAATTCAGTGATTACCATAGATTTGTTTTTCTGGATATTGCAAGAAAAGCTGGCAAAATAATCTGTACACTTAGATGGATCAAGCATTACAATTGGGTTGTTTTTGTCCAAAGCTATGAAAAGAAAAAAAAAATCATACAAATGTACAAACTTCTAACATAAAACCTACTCCAGAGAAATGTTTTACAGTAAAGGAGTATCAGAACAAGAATTATGACAACTGCCTTTGCTAGAACGTGGAAGCATGGCGAGTTGCTTCCTGTGGGTTTGAATGACTTAAATAAATATGAAAGTACTGGTTATCTGAAGGCAAGACAAGGATATGTGTATAGGTATGTGTCGAGATAAGTCTGTGTCAAGTGAGAAGCGCAAAAGAATTGTTCAACATTGCAGAATAACTGAATAAAGTCTCTGACACTATAGTAGCTTCTGGAAATTCCAATAGTATAATTTGTGTCCTGCATTTGGCTGAAGGAGGAAGAAATATTTTGAAGTCAATTTAATGCATGTGCCAGGTGCTTGGATTAGCAGCTCTGAAGGATGAAGTCCGAAGCACAGAGCAGCCTTGCTGTCCCATATATTCTGTCTCATTCTGAAGGTTATGCTTTCTTTAGAGACATGAGTGTAATTTAATCTCCATGTTCATTCAGCTCCTGACTCAAAGCCCACAGAACCAAAGAGAGAATATTTCACCAATTGCAGTGGGCTGCAGAGTCATCCTTCTGTCGCTTGACCTGGTCCTGCGAGCCATTTCTCTGGTGAATAATTCTGAGTGAGATGTTCTAGGACTGCACAATTTGACTTCTTTTTCAAGACCAGGACAGCAAAGAAATGCTGTGTCTAGACATGGATATGTATCCACTAAAAAGACCCCCAAGACATTTCTCACTCACGACAATACTGAAAACCTACCTTTGTCTTGCGTTCTCTCAAGCCTTGTCTGAAATGTTTCCTTTTTTTCTTTCTCAGATAATGCTGCCCTTTCAACATGTTTGCTTTCTTAATGCAGGAGACAGTTCTGTATCTCTGAAAAAATTTGGATTGTCTAATGCCACTTGTCGGGTCAGTCAGAGCACTGTGTGCAGGACTGTCTCCAAACAAAGCTGTGTTGTTAGGAAAAATCGAACCTTAATGTCTCAATCAGACACTGAGAAATAAAATTGTCCTGCTTTTATTTTAGATTTTGCCAGTATTTCACCAGGATTATTTAATTAATTTTTTTTTCTGATTTAAGTGAGGTGAAAAATGGAGCACATGGACAGGTATCTAGACTAGAAATATCTCTGTTAGGTATTAAATCAGGGGGAGAAGAAATCCAACTTATTGAAGAATGCAGTGATTTACAAAAGAAAAATTATAGTGCATAGGTTTTTTTCTTGGTTCTAAGCACCACCAAGTTCTTAACTGATTGGAATAATTAATGGTTGTAATATTTTCCTAAGGACAATGGGAGGAAACCACATTGTGGCTGTGACACGAATAATTGCTTTCCTACATTTACTTACTTTCTGCAGTAATAAATACACATAAGGCTCAGCTTAAGAATTTCACAATATACTTAAATTTCTGATCAAGCTGATTTGAATTAAGTCTGCCATGCTAACCTTTTTCAATAGAACTTTACAACACACTATAAAACTGTTGTTTAAACAATGCTTCCCATAATTACCACCAATAAATGATACCTTTTTATTGCCATTAGAACACTCTGAGTTACCGGTTTCCAGAGAGTGCTGCAGTAACCTGTACATAACTTTGTGTTATGCTGTTAATAATTGTATGGTTTTCTTTTTAGAATTCTGAAACTGGAAAGGTTTAAGAAAACATGCAAAATGCTGAGGATACACGTAAGTGAAATATTTAATGTCCATCATTCATAAAAGTTACATTGTTTACATAGGGTTCATTAGTATATAATAAAAATGTCATCTTAATGAAAGATTTTCTGGCAAGTCTTTTATATGTTAATTTGTTTAACATATGCTTTGGCTATACAGCTAAATAGGAATATATTTTAAAAAATCTTTCTGCAAATAGTTGCTTAACAGTTACAAAACCTCATTACTAAGACTTGGTTATCGTTACACTTGCTTGTTGGCTTGTAAAAATCATCTGGGATTTGGACTGGGAATCTTAGGACCAACTTTATGTAGCAAACTTGCTCATTGCATAGTGACCATGTAAACAGCTCAGGGACCCACAAATTATATCCTTGTACTCTAAAGTCACTGAGGATTTTACACACTGTACGGCTCATGTTTTCTTATATTGATGAAGAATTTGGGAATTGTTTTATCGTCGATGCTGATGGGAATTTCTTTTTAAAACATGTCTGTTTTATACAAGAAGTTAAAAAATTAAAAAATTAACACCAAAGGAAATAATTTTACACTGTGCAATAGTATTGCTACCTCATTCTTTTTGATTTTAGATATATATATAGCATATTGGAACTGCACTGTACTGCTTCCTTTCAAAAGAAAAGTTCAAATTAGTTGGAACAATTAGCTATGTGTTTACATAAAGTTAACTATGTTTGCATCAAATAAAATGTTTATTAATGAAAGGTATTATACAAGAAACATCAAAGAGAAATTCATCATACAGAAATGTACACTATATGTGACAGATGGAAAAGTGCATGCAGAGTTGTCTCATTTTAAAAAAATTAATTCGGAAACAATAGTACTAAAGTTACTGGGTTTTGATTGCTATGATCTCGGATGAGTGAAAAGTTCTTGAATTTACAAAAATCCATTTAACAGATATGACTAGTATACATTAGCAAGCAAGTGGAATGAATGCACTCAGATTTTATTTTACAAGTACTTGTGCTTGACAAATGTGATTTTTTTAAAAAAGAAAATGTTTCTTCGAATATGGGCTGGGTAGATTGCTGCCAGGTTGCTCTGGTTTTATACATAGTTTCTCTAAATTTGTTTTTGATACCACACAATTTGTTGAAGCCTTCAGTTCTGTTAATTAGACACCATAAAATAACATATGCTTTGTTAACATTCAGGAAATGACATCGAGTCTCTTATTTTTATTTTTTGGCTCAATAGATTTTTAAATGTATGATTATCATAACCTAATATTGTCTTTGTCTTCACTGCAGTGGATTTCCGATCAAACTTTTCCCCTTCTTTTAATACTTTAGGGAATTTTCAAACGTCGGGATGTTTGGCTGTAATGCCCCATGATTTGTTCTCCCTGAAAGAAATCATAGTGACAATTTATTAAACTACAGAGCAACCTGGCTTTTTGGGGTCTGCAATTCTATTTTGTGCTCAATATACCTAGCATTAAATCTGGATTCATTTCATCATACTATTTAGGTTATATTTGTCATGCAATTACTTTAGCTCCTAGTTTTCTGGCTTTTTTAGAGGGCTAAGACAGGGTTTCAGTATCAAATCAGTGGGGCATTACTTTGCATGTTCAAAAAGGAGGTTAAAAGGCTAAAATCTAAATTGCACCAGCAGTAGCATATACATTGAATATGAAGAAATTGAAAACCTAAGAAGGAACCGTACTTTAAAATATTTAAAAGGCCGTGTTTCTGTGTTTAATACCAATTGTTCATAGGTACTGTAAAAGCAAAGAGACACACGGGTACATGTAGACCTTAAATTTTAAAAAAGAAACCAAAAAAAACCCCCAAACCAAAAAAAATAAAACCAACAAAAAACTGATGGGAAATAAAACTCCTTAGATTCAAAATGGTTTATTCACACAAATTTAATAGGATATATCACAATTGTTTGGTCCATAAATATTTAGGGGAAATAGTTTCTATACAATGCATTTATCAATAAACAAAGAAACATGGACAATTTTGCTAGACCACTTACTGTACTATAAACACGAAGCTCAATATATAAGATTATTGGATTTATCAACTATATCTGAAAGAGTGCACAACTGCTTTCTATGACATGTTTGTCCCCTCTAACAGGATACACCATAAAAAGAGTTTCAGAAATAAGAGGTAAAACAGTACAAAACTAGTGAGGTGTCAAAAGGGCTTAAAACAGTTAATTTAACAAACAACACATATATCCTGATTTTTCACAAACTTACTCCCAAGGTATATCATAAGGCACATAGTAGAACTGAGTTTTAATTAGTCTACTTAATAAAGTAGATCTCTAGTACCATATATTGTTCTGTCAAAGAACAAAATTTATAAGTATCAATATTTTTACCTGTAAAAGTGTATTAATAAAGATCTCAGCCTTACCAAGGTCTTTTGGTCTGGTTAGTGGTAAATGCCCATAAGGTAATAGAAATAGGAAAAGTCAAGATTCAATATCCGTAGAAGATGATAACCATACTTGCTAAATATATAATGGCAAACACACTTTTCTTCTATTACAGTGTTAACATCTCTTCCGTCATCTTTTTTAAAAATAAGCTACTTTTCTGTGCTAATTTTCTAAAAACCCTGAGCAAAAATTACAATAATGCACTTTAATGTGGGCAGTGAACTGTCAATATGTAACCACACATTTATACAGCCAAAAAGGACACCTTTAAAATATATTAAATAGCCACTTTGACCACCAAAAGGGATTTGATGGTGTTTAAAAAGTGGGGTATATGTGCAAAGTTATTCTTAACAATCCACTAAAAGCAAGACATAAATCTTGACTGGTTTTTGTTCGTTTTTGTTTCTGAGACTCTCCACAATCTAATTGGTGTTCAACTACAATAAAAGGATACAAATGAACATTCACCACTGCCCAGACCATTCAGACTTTTAGCTTAAATAAAACTAAAAAAAGAAAGATCACTATTGTAAACTAAGAAATGTATTCAGATCAGCATCCACAAGGCTTCTGAGTTTATCGGCTTTGAAGTTATTCACTGCCAATTCCTGGTTTTGTATGATTTTTGCTAACACTTTTTTCTTTTATACAAAGTTTAAAAAGGTAAAGTATATGTTAGAGATATTCGTGAACTAAAGATTTTAAGTTCCTGTGTTAAACAGAGTGTCAGATACAATCTCAGGAAACATCTAAAGTAAATTCAAAATAGTAATGAATAAATTGTACTGAAATTTTTTTTCCTTAAACATCTTAATAAATTATATTTTGCTTATTTCCATTTTCCCTGAAAAAAAAGAAAAGTAGGATTTATCAGAAGTTCATTTGAATAGTACACACGCATACACCTTCTCGAAAATTATTTTTGTGCTCCCTAAAGTAACTGGGCAACCTCCTGTTTGCTTTAAAGGTATGGCATCGAAGCCATGTAGTGAACTGCAATTTTTATCTTTTCTAATTCCAAAACTTCAGAGCTGCTTGACAGACAAAAATTAAAACCCCTCCCTAGGGAGCATTTCAGATCAGTAGGACTCTCCACTTGCGTTGTTACTTTGCTATTGTTACTTTAATGACATCCTTATCGGAGTCAGCTCACTCGAGGGTTTTTCCCGGCTCTTGCCTCCTCAATGTGCAGGGCACAAGTTTAGGAGACCAACGGCCTGGTCCTGCCATCCTCACCCACACGTGCTCTCATCACTGGGTCTCTCTCCAAGTCCTCCATCCAGGCATGGCTTTCAGTGGTGGCCAAGGACGTCCCAGCTGGGTGAAGAACTGGCAGAGGAGCGTTTAGCTATCCCAGTGAGACTCCCCAGTGCTCAGGGAGGAGCAGGCGTGCAGCTAATGCATTAAGGAAAGAGCACTGGTACTTCCAGTCTGACTGTTTCCAGGATTAGTTTAATTCCTTTTTGTATTTATTTTTCAACATTTAAAAATTAAATCATACAAAACTTTTGGATGCATCATAAAAGTAAAATTAAATTTGGGGTTCTTAAATGTTGTGAGTGAACATACAATCCTGAAGCAGCATTCTTTTGGCTTTAATTAAAATTGTTTTTTATCTGGTTTTCAAGGAGGAATAGAATCTTCTTTTTTGGGGGAGGGTGGGGTAACAATCAATTTTTTTCAAGGTTCTGGAAATAAGTAACATACAATTTTAAGAGGCACTTATTAGAATGATTCATAACCTTCTCTTCAGTCATTTGATAAATTTAAAGAATTTGAGTACAATTTAACAACAATAAATGTTCATTTATTATAGCAACATATTACTTCAAACTCATTTGCCAGGTGGCTGCAGATGCTACACATCGAGCTGTTTATTTTCCCAAATATTTTGTGGGTTTGTTTGTTGTTTTCTTTTTTTTAAAAAAAAGGCTTGAAAATAATAATAATAATTATAATAATTATAATAATAATAATAATGAAGAGTAAGAATTAAAAAAAAAAAAATGAAATGTTAGAAAAGGTTCGTTAAGGTAGTTTGTGAGGGGCTCCCGGATTCGTGGCTGTCCAAGTTAGAGGTCACTGATGTCACTACAGTGATAGTGGGATTGGTCAGGTCTGTTAAAGTGGTCGCAGTGCCGGGTGGAGTGAGTGCGCCGCTGTCTGCTGAGGGCGGTGCCGGGAGCGAGGTGCCGTCAGCTTTATCGACACCCCCATTCTCCTGCCGCAAAAGGTTCCTTCTGAATTTGGCTCTTGCGTTTTGAAACCAAACCTGCAAACCAATCCCAATGGATTTCTTTACCGATGCTTGTTTTGCTTTGCTTATTTTTTTGTCTTTGTTCTTGCTTTTTAAAGTCATTTTTGATGTTTGATTTTGTGTGGCACATCACCTAAGTCATTCTATAGCTTTCCTTGCTACTGGTGGTACTGTATCTCTGCATACAGGCCCAGTGCTACAGGTGCTTACAGCCCTCAGAGAGCAGCCTTGAGAAAAATCTGCTCACTCACTTACCCAAAGAAAGCAACTCTTTTGATGGCCACATAGTGTTTCTATGGTTGGGTAGCTTTGGGATCAAGATACATAAAGACTGAGGCAAAGCATGAGTGAGCAGATTTTTGCCAAAGCTGAAAGTTTGCCTTGGTTATTTGAAAAGGCTGAAGAGGAAGAAGGGGTAATTACACCATCCCTGTCACACAGATTGTTGATATGGGTCATCTAGTCTTGCTGCTCTGTAAGGTTCACTGGCAGTGTTTTAGGTGACACGTAACACGGACAAGAAATTGCCGCTAATAGATTCTCCTTCTACCTCACTGGCTGCCTTCTTTGGCACTCTGCATGTAATACACACCTTGTTTTAACTTCACTGAGCTATCACACACCATATAGGGATTTTTAACATAATTTGCTAGGCTGTCCTTCACAGGGAAGTGCCTTTTGACTATGTAGGCCCTTAAGGAAAACAGTTGTCTAACAAGCATTGAGAGGAGAAGCCAGCTGGTCCTGGAGGATCATATTGGTCAAAGCTTGCTTCAAACACATCGGGGACCTGCTTACTGAGGGGCCACATTAACTCCTTTAGGGGAGCCCAAAGGCTTCACCCATGAAATCAGTAGATTTGCCACCTCTATGCTTAGTGCAGTCACCACAGAAAGACCA
This sequence comes from Oriolus oriolus, assembly GCA_013400235.1. NCBI lineage: Eukaryota > Metazoa > Chordata > Aves > Passeriformes > Corvidae > Oriolus > Oriolus oriolus. Next base: position 928,592 of record VXBT01009623.1, read on the forward strand.
CCGACCCCAGGATATCTACTGGATGGGTGGACTCTGAAGACATTTTCCTCATGTTGAGGATGCAGCTAATCATGAACCACAGTTTGGTGTTTGGCTGCCTTGGGGCAGTAAGGGACACATTTGGCACTCCTGCCACATAATACCATACCCCTCTGCACACCCACTAGGGACACGCCCAGCAAAAGTACTTTTCTATGTATATTGCTATTGTTACACGTAAGGGAAAGGCTATTGACTAGCAGGGGAAAATTCTGTCAAGCCTGTGATGTGGCTTCTTACCTGCAGAACTCTCTTGGTCAGGCCTGTTTTCTGGGCAAGCTGCTTGAGGTCCTTGGCATCTGGGTTGTGGTTGATAGCAAAGTAGGACTTCATGGTACGAAGCTGGTGGTGTTTGAAGGAGGTACGCATGCGCTTTGTTTTCTGGGATGGGGGATAAGGCTGCTGGTCTCTGTCCAGGTGATCTGCCTCATTCTCATTACAACCTGTTGAATAAACAAAGTGGAACAAGAAGTTAGTGGCCATGCATCACGTAGGATAAATCAATCAAGGCAAAAATCTTGAGTAACAGGAAGGAAGGAAGGAAGGAAGGAAGGAAGGAAGGAAGGAAGGAAGGACGGACTAAGATGGTACAAGGATGAGCACAGATGTGATAATTAAATGAGACCAAAAAAGACCCAGAATATTATCATTTCCTATTCTTATAACATGCTATGTCCCCCAGACCTGTACCTACTAAGGACAGACTTAGAAAGTTCTCTCTCCTTTGGCATTTACTTCAAACAAGTCTTTTCCCTGTGGTGATGGTTTTGCTTTGAGCGCTCAAAGAGTCACTTGAATTCTCATTCAGATTTTGAAATCTCACTCATTGAAACATTCTTAGCTTGAGAGAAGAGTAAAGGACAAACCAGCGTTTTGAACGTTCCTGAGTTTTCCCCCAAATCACAAGCACCTACAAAAAGAGATGTACAGCAGGAAAGTTTGTTATGACAGTTCATCAAGAAAGCTGAGTTTTTTGCTGATAAAATAAATGCTTTTGAACTCTGCCTGGGAGTTTATATGAACTGCTCAAAGCCCTTCATCTATAAAACATATCTAGGAAGCAGTTGCATCCAGACGTGATCCAGTCCCCCAGTCACAATCAGCAGTAGCTCTTAGCTGGTACTGGTTTAGGACATTTCTGCAAGCAAGCAGCTAGGGGCTCAAAACTTGAAAAGAGTTTCTCTGCTTTCCCCGATTCAGTATTTGCAAAGTGTCTGTGAAAGATAAGTTTGTTTCAGATTTCACTTTTGTGGGTGTGAATTGTACACAAGAGTTGCAGCTGTTTAGGGACAGTGGCACCGTGACTTCATATTGGGGAAAGAAATTACAGTATTAGCAAAAAAAATTTAAGAAATACCTCTGTGCTTTTCTTTTCAGCTTAAACAAAAGGGTTAGCAATTTCTAGGATCTCATGTTTTAAAGATAGCTCAGTCATACAGGAGAAAATTAATGGTGTCATCATAGCAGGGAATATTAATTAAAGAAGACCTAATTAAAATGATTCAGAATGTCTGTAAATTAGACAAGAGTTTCATTTGTTGCTCATTTTGATTTTTGAACTACTTTCCAGTAGTTACTGGATTATTTACCAGGCCTAGCTGATCCCCATTCCTAATTGAGAGAGAGGGAGAGAAGAGAAAGAGAGAAAGCACACAATACAGAGAGACTGATGTCGGCTGTGCTGAAAACAGAGGCAAAGCAACTTGAAACCACGAGAAAACAAAAAGCTTCTTGAAGGTGTTTTCTCTTTTGATTTATAAGACAAGTCAACATGAACAGATGCTGGTAAGACAATGTTTTGACAGAAAATCAGGTGAATATTTAATTATAGCTAGCTTTGCTCCTAGTCTTGGTAAAAACTATATCTGTACTTTCAAACAAAGTGAGCTGACACTTCTGAAAAGACCAGGAGTTGAAAGTTGCCTTAAAAACAATTTCAGACCAGATTTGGATTGTATTTACTACTTGTTTTCATAAGCAATCACACTGCCTTCAGTCAAACTGCGTGGGCTGTAACTTATGAGCTGACATAAATCAGAGTACCAGAATTCAGTCCTCAGGTTTTACTTCAGAGTTGCAAGCTGCTTGTCTGTGTTTTCCTTGAGTCGCTCAGGCTTACAGCAGCAACACAAACTTCTTCAGGCTCCTCTGTCCTGCTTACAGCCTTTGTTTCCGTACTCTACTTTTTGTCTTTTTTTTTCATCGATGGTCTACTTTATTTTCCTTTTTATTTTCAAGAGAAAATGAGAAGAGGGCTCCAAGAACCTTCAGACAATCCTGGTTTATACAATGATTACACTCTCTGTTTTACATGAGCGAAACTGTGTTGTGTGGTTTGGCCACATCATAGAGCAGAGTTTTACACTATCTCCTGGAGAACTAAGGGAAAGCAAAAAGTCAGGCAAGACTCATTTCTTTGCAGCAGGATTGGAGCATTGTTTAATTTTTGCTTTCAAAAGAGCTGGAACAGCTTGCTTCTTATTGCCAAGAATTCTTCAAGTGAACTCTTCATAGTTTTTCACACACACACACACACATATAATGAAATAAAGTAAACAGCTATTTAAGGAACAGCTGTGTAAAATATTTTCCTAGGGAAATCTTCTTCACCATCTCATTTCTATATCCTGTAAGCTGTAAGTCAACACAGTTTCCCTCAAAATACATATTAATTTTAAGATGTAATGTAGAGAAAGCCTTGAATGTTTTAAGTACTTTTGAATAGTTTCTTCCATTTTTCACATTAATTCCAGACAGCTCGCAAGTATGAGTGACTTCTACCTCATAACATTTTGAGTTATTTATTGTTGTGTTTCCACTTTACAACCGAGGAGCTGAGAAAAAGAAATTAAACTAGCAAACAGAATACGGAATAGAAAAGCTGTTGTAGATCCTGCAGCAGAGTCTGATTTTCCATTCTGGACCAGGACTCAGCTCCCCTGAAACATAATGTGCACACAAATCTAAGCCAGGGCCTGCTGGATGGCTGTGAATACACACATGCTCATGCTCAGCTGGGTGAAGTTGTTGGCTCCATCGGAGTTTCGTTTTTAAAGCTCGGGGTCGTTTTCCATACTGGCTTGGCGCATGGCTTTGGACACCGCGGCTGGGACTGTTTGGGAAGGTACTTGGCTTGCTGGGGAGGTCACAGCCGAGGTGCCCCCAGCCCCGGAGTGCCGAGAGAGCCCCGGCCGCGGGTGAGGAGCTGCGGGCGCGGCTGCGGAGCGCGGTCCCGGCTCGGTGCGCTCTGGCGCAGGGGCGATGTGCGGGCCAGGGCTGTGCCCGTGCCCGCGGCTGTCCCCGGCCGGGGCACCGCGCCGCGACATCCCCGCAGGGCCACCCGGCCCAGACACAGCCCGCCCGCCGCTGCCGGGGCTGCGGGGCCCCGCTCCTCCCTCGGAAGGCGGCAGCCGGGTATCCGACATTTAATTTCTGCGGACTGCTTGCCCTTTGCAAATGATTACGTGCAAGAGCAGTTACTGAGTCACAGGGCAGGGAACGAAAAATGTGTGTAGGGAAGTGGCTGCCAATTAGTTAGAGACTTTTTTTTTCTCTCAAGAAGCAATTTCGTCTACTGCAACTCATTTCGTAGCTGTTCCAGATTCGCTTTCCTCCCCCCGGATCTGGAGCGCAGGGGGTCAATGGGCTGAAGCCGTTTGCACCGGATGCACGGTTTGGCTGCAAACTTTCTCGAGACCATGTGTCAGCCCTGGATAATGCTAGATAATACTTATAAAAGAAAATAAAATCACGTTCCTAACAGAACAGATTTCTCAGCCATCTAGCCTGAATCCAATGCATCAGAGCGTTTGCTGATTTGTTTTGGTTTGGTTTTTTCTCCCCGTTGCCCGGAGGATTCTGTGAGTTCTCAATGCAGTGAGCTGTATTTTCATAATGGGTGGTGATTTTTAATCTGATTTGGAGTCAGTGGTCCATCTTATATCGCCCGTTGCTGTAAAGAAGGGGAATTTTAAGACTAGCACACAAAAATTATGACAGCGTTCACAAGTAATGTCTCTCTTGAGTCCTGATCTGAAGTTTAAGGGGTGCTTTATCATATCCACAACTCTTCATCTTACCCTAGCTTCTGATTCTAATTCTAAGGCTAAATTGTCCCTAGAAATATTTCCCTTTAGGAATCGGGGGATTCGGGTGGCGCTGTGTGGACCAGGGATAGAGACCAGAGAGGAGCGCGGGCGCACGGGAAATCCACCATTGGAAGCTGGGGCTGAATGAATCCTGGCTGAGCTACAGATTCCCTTTTCTTTAGCAGCTTTCAGGATTGATTGGAAGCCGCTCCGTAGCCAGGGATTCCAATGTCATCTTCAATTAACAAGGAACAATTAGCGCAGTGATTACCCTGGCTCCAAGGTCTACGCATCAGAGGAGATTAAATCGCCTTGCAGAGCTCCCCGGCTACAGCCCGTTTCACGAGCGGCCCCGGAGGAGGTGCCGGGGGAGGAGTGGGGAGGGCAGGGGGGCGGTGGAAGATTCCTTATGGATCTCAGTGGCAGCGGGTTGAACTTGGTGGAGGGCAGAGAGCTCCGGGCCGAGAGCAGTGCACTGTTACCGACCCGCGATTGTCGGAAGGGGAGGCCCTGACCCCTCTCCCGGCTCCCCAGTGGGACCAGCGGTCCGCAGCTCTGGGCCCGGAGCCCCCGGCTCTCTGCCCCAGCCGGGACGGCTCCGCACTTCACAGGGAAGCACACCTTGCATCACTCTTGCTGCCCACAGCTTTCTTTCCTCTGTTACCGTCCATCGGAAGCTTAAGTTTCGCTAAAATAATTTTGGCGTCGGGAGTTTGCTAATTCGTATTTACCCTTTCATCTAGTGAAGCTCTGCCTCAACTACTTGGTCATACCTGAAACTCCTTCACCTCTGGCCGCTGGCACTGTTTATACACGGTTTGGGCACTCAAGTGACTGGAGTTAGAGAGGATATTTAATACAGGGCAACACTTGTTCCTTTCCTACTGTTGAGAGAACAGAAACCGTTCTCCTTAATTACATTTGTTAGGGTTTAGTTACAGGGAACAACATTTATTCGTTGACCTCTTGTACAGTTTGATCATTTATGAGTCAGTAAAACAGAATTATTAAGCCTGAAGAATTAATCACTATAAATTCAATATATAAATCGATATGTACATACTACACTGGCGTTGTAGGAACCATATACTGTAACTTTTATTCTTTTTTTTCTGATTCATTTGGTTACTCCTAATTTGAGGTTTAAGCGGTGAAATGCTTTTAGCTAATGAAATATAAATAATGATAACTGTATCTCTGAGATTCCAACAGAGAAAGAGCTATGTGGTTTTGGGATTGGGTTGGGGTTTTTTTCTTTTCTTTTTCCTTTTTTTTTTTTTTTTTTTTTTGTCTTTACCCTGGGAAGTGGCTAAGTTTGGGTGTTTGACATTAATAGGCAAAGACAGCCTTTGAGGAGGGCTGCTGTTAGCTTTCCTGCAAACGCTCCAACCCTCAGAGGGCTGTTTGTTTGATTTTCCAATGGTTAAGCAAGATTTGGCCTGGCTGAGTTACTCACGCACTGCCTGGCTGAGGGGAAGCCCGAGAACGCTCTGTTCGAGGGAGCGGGAGGCAGACTCGGCGTGTGTTTCCCACCTGAGTTGTAGCTGACGATGTCCACTCCCAAGGCAGGGCTCTTTCGTTTCCTTGGCCTCCCCTTCTGGACCGTGCCAGTGCCGTTGAAGTAAGGCAGGGCCAGCCCTCCGCTCTTGGCAGCCAGCTCGGTGTAGCTCAGCTGAGGGGGGTATTCTCCTTGCAAAAGGGACTCGAAGTGGGCCCTGCAGTAAACCAGGTTGTCCTTCATGCCAAAGTGATCGCCCGTGGTCAGAGTCTTGTTGCAGGTGGTGCAGGTGAAGCAGCTCAGGTGATAAACCGATTCCCTGGCTCTCATGACCATTTCAGAGGCTGAGATCCCAAGGTGGCAGCGGGCACATCTCTGCACGGAGAACCTTCTGAAGGAAACAGAAAAGTGGGCATCAACTAGAACGGCAAAGGCAGAGCTTGCCCCAGTGCCTCCCGCCTTCCCTCCCGGCCACGTGAGGGAGCCTGTACCCGACAGGGTCGCTCCCCTCCGGCCCCAGGACGGCCCGTGCCACCGGCTGTGGCCCCCGGCCCGCCTGATGTCGGGATATCCTCAGGGAGCCGTCTCTGGGGTCCCAGGGTGAGCGCCTCGCACTCTCCGCCGAGCCGAGCTATTCTCTCAGGACTTCGGCGAAAGCCCTGCTGCTGCCCGTGAGCACGGGGCCAGGCAGGGAAGAGCGTGGGGAATCGGTCCGCGCTCTCCTGGCATTCCTGCCAAGACGAGAAGAGCCGCGGGGCGCTGACCAGCGGGGCAGCGGTAACACACGGACAAGCGGGGCCCGCTCCCGGGCCCGGCCGCGGGGCTGGGCGGGGGCGGCGGGCTCCCGCCCTCGGGGAAAACCGGCAAGCGGAGGGCAGAGGGAAATTTTGGTCGGGTCTTTACGGAGGGAAACCGCCGAGCAGCGGGAGAGCCTTCGCCTGTTTGTGCACCGCCACACATGCTCAGTCAGCGCGTCCCCTGACGGCCCGTTAGTTCTGAAACGTGCGAGACTTTTCTGAGGGGACACGTTTACAGGATTGAGGAATCGCTGACTGCGAAAAGCTACCTTTGAAAGCCCGTGTGGAGAAAAGAGCGTTTCAGTTCACAATGCCTTTTGAGGGGATGTGTTTTGAACCCATGGGGACTGATTGCTGTACCTGTAGTAATCCTCCTTGCAGTAAATACTGCCGTCCTTGGCAAAGCAGGTGAGTTCTGACTCCAAAGCCAGTTTACATTCACAGCACTTAAGACACCTGAGGTGCCATTGTTTGTCAACAGCCAGCAGGTAATATCTGTCTGAGATCTTCCCTCCACAACCAGCACACAAAGCAGGCTTCTCGGGGCTCATGGGGGGCATGTTCTGCAAAACAACCACACCACAAGGGATGAGACAGGGAGAGAAAGACAGGCAGGCAGGCCGGCCGGGCTGGGGACGGGTCCTGCGCAGGGCCCGGGGCTCGTACAAAAGCACAGCTCTCTAGGACCAAACTCTCGGCTCCCGGCGGGAAGTTTAAGGGGGAACCGGGACCATCCCCGCTAGCAAAATGTTTACCGCGACTCACAGTAAACCTCTCCTAACGATCTAATGTCATTTCCATCCGTGAAGGCAATGGATAAGGCCGCAGTGAAAAAAAAAAGCAGAGCCCATTCTTTTCTGAAGTTCTGAACTTAAAGTCTGAGGCTTCCCCATTTCTTTAGCGTTTTAATGTTAAAATACTTCACAGGAACAGCATTTTAAAGTAGAAAAACGCCAGTTTGCTTTTCCTAAAGTTTATGGCAGAGGGTTCAGGCTTGCACTCATTCTACGGCAAATTTGCATCCGTGTTTAAACGAGCCGCAACTGCATCTCTAAAGAAAGGCAGGCCTTTTAAAACAGGAATAAGAGAAAAGAGGCAGGTGGATGGTGTAAAGAGCAGCGAGTATGAACGCTCACCAGCCCGGCCAGGGACGTGGGCAGAAAGGTGGCACGGGCTGTTTTCAGCTCAAACCAGCATCTTTTTGTCAGTAAACTTCTGCAAGTTCCCATTGATCTGCTCCCCACGAGGAGTGTCGCTCGGGACAAAGGGAGACGGAGGGACGGCGGAGACAAAAGCTCGGCCGTGAAACTTGGGGCAGCGTTTGCTGATAAGTAACAGGGGAAAAAATCCCAAACATCTTGTTCTAAAGTCGCAACTGTTTTAAAGTGGCAATTCCGCATTCATTTTTCAATCTGAAGTTGTGTCCCTCGCCCCCTTTTCTTTTTGCAGCAATTGAAAGGTGAGTTAAATTTACATTGCAAATCCTCATGTAGCAAGGCACGAGTTTATTTAAGAGAGGGGGTAAAGGACCCTATGGCCCAAAGCCTTAAAGCAGTTTTCCAGGCCGTTACTTTGTGTGCAGAGCCTTGTGCGCGATCGGCGGAAGCCCTACAAGTTGGAGAAAGGGAGATCTCGCTTTGCACAAAGCCTAGCGTGACACTCGATTTCTCCGCCATCCCTTAGTACATTTCTGGAGACTTTGGTCCTTTTGACTAAGGGACGAGGAGATGTTACTTTCTAAGCAAAGTACTCGGCCGGCATAACACTCAGAGAGAGCGCAGCCTCTTTGTATCAATCACACACTTCAGACCAAAGACAGCTGCGGAAAGTAAGCAGCCGCGGTTTGAGGTTTAATTTAGGAGGTGCCAGGAACGCAGAATAAAAGTAAAGCACACCTCGGGAGCTCCAGCTGCAGCGCTGCTCGCCGGGGCAGAGCGGCCGCAGGCAGCCGACCAGAGGCAAAAGGCTGCTCCGCCGCAAGAGCTGAAATCCCGTCCCTGCTACTGGAGTTTCCCCGTTACTCCAGAGAGCGCACGCAACGACAGGGATTAGACAAATGTATAACCGAGCCTGGCCAGCACAGCACCCAGCGTTACGGGCGGGTTTACAGGGAGCCTCGGAAGGGGTTCCACAAGCAAGGGGTGACAGGGAAGGGGCAGAGGGAAGCAGCGCCTTTCTCTTCCCCAAAGTCAGGGTCTGTCCCGATGTGGGTCCATGCTTGCAGGGATTCCCTTGCAAAGAGCGCCAGCTCCTTTCTTACCGTTTCTCGGCCGTTCATCTGTCCCCCTTTGGCCAGGCGGGACTCGGTCTTGGATCGCCTCTCCATCTCCTCCATGATTCCTTGGATGTGGCCTCCGGAGATCCCGTGGAAAAGCATGGCTGGGGGACGGAAAGGACAAGTATTTTCTTCTGCTCTGCACCCCACTATTTCCATATACAGACCCCAGAGTCCTTAGATCATCCAAAATGTTTACAGCGAGGCGCACAGCGCAGGGAGGGAGGTTGCAATAGGAGCTTCTCTTTGCGCAAGCACTGAGGGCTTCCTGAAGATGTGCAGAAAACAAACAAGGGGGAGAAAATGTAATAATAATTAGTTTTAAAAATAAAATAATAAAAGCGAGCTAAAGGATCTGTTACTGTTCTGGAGAGCTGGGGATTCTGACTGGAGAGACTTGGACCTGGGGCAGTAGAATCTATCGGGAAAGGATACAGTTTTGAATACAAAGAAAGCAAAAAGAAGTGCTATTTTCAGCAGTCCCTGGTTGCTTTAAAGTTCCCAGTGCCTGTAGGTTGGATTTGGGACTGCTGCTTTCCGGAGCTCTGTCCAATTTGTTAAGAGACTAAAGCCAGCCCATTTTTGATAATTTAGTAGGAGGAGTTCTCTCCCTTGAGCTGCCACTGATTTTTATTCAGACAACAAAGACCTGTCATACTCCTCTCAACCCCTAGTGATGGGCAAGCAGTGACAAACATTACGGTCGGGGCTGTGGGTGGGGTGGGATTTATTACCTCCCCCAAACACGGAGTCCCGGGAGTTGGCGGCGACGGCGCCTGGCGAGGGGCAGGGTGGCCCGGGGCCCCGCTCTGCCCCCGGGGGCCCCGCTCCCCCCGGGCCGCGCCGCGGGAACCTCCGTTCGGCGGCCGCTCGGGCTGGCCCCGCCGTGCCTGGCTCCGCCGCGGGAACAGGAGAAGGAAGAGGAGCGCTGGTTCGGGGCGGCCGAGGCGGGACGGGGCGGCCGGAGCGCTCCCCGCGCCCCGGGCCCGGGGGCCCGCGGAGGGGTGCTGAGGCGGGGAGGAGCCGCGGAGGCAGGGGGGCCCGGGCAGATCGAGCGCTTCCCGGGGCGCTGTCCGCCCTGCTGCCCAGCTGAGCCCCCGCCAGTACCCGCAGCAGGATGCGGCCCCTCCACAGGCTCTCCGCGGGGCCAGCCCCGGCCGGCCCGGGGACACCCTGGCGGGACTCTCTCTCCTCGCCCGCTCCCCGGCCGCGGACTGCGAGCGATCATTGTGTGCAGGGGACCGGCCGATGCATTCCTTCCTGGCTAATCTCTCTGTCTGCTCTCCCTCCCCTCCTTTTCCCGTTTTCCTACTTACTTTTCACACCACTCTTCCTTGCCTTTCCCTGAAACAGCTGCCGGCTGTTTCCTGACACCTCGATCCCTACTGAAGGATCTTCCTGGCGGCAGTCCTGCGCTCCCTGCTCCCTGGGGGACACTCCACACCAAACCCTAGCGCGACTAGTGAAAGAAGTACCCCAGCCCCCACTTCCTTTCCAAAGCATCCCAGAGACATCCTCAGGGGCTCCTCGAGTCACCTCTTCCATGTAACCCAAGATTCAGGCAGCCAGTTTCCCCCCCTCTCTTTCCCTCTAAGTAGCTAAAATTAATGTTATTTGCAGATTGAATGTTGTTACATTCCTCCGAGTGCCAGAATACAGCTCATAAAACACAATTTCACACAAAGATGAAGTCAATCAAGTGAAATAAGCCGGGATTTTTTTTCTCTGTTGGCACACTAGACTCTGGACAGCAGGGCTGCTATTTACTGTAAGTAATGTAATTAGCCCTTTTGGATGGAAATCAATGTGTTGTATATATGTGTGTGTTTTAATAAGAGAGTAATAGCTATAAAACCAAAGAGACTCAAAGGGCTGAGGGAATCTCCCTCAAAAAGGGCTGATCTCTCCAGAAGCCTTGGTCTTCTGCAGAGCACTCCCGGTCTGGAAAAAAGAAATTTATCTGTGTAGGGAAGGAGGAGGGAAAGATAGGCTTTCCTTGGAGAAAACAAGTCAATTAGCACAATAAGACATCAGGAAAAATAAACAAGGTGATTCAATCCGGGATACGGGAGCTGTTCGCTCGGGATCTCCAAACCTCCCCCACCCCCTCCTTCCCGTGGCCGCTCCGCGACGCCCCGGCTGCTCCGGGAGACGGGCGGAGGTGCTTCGCTCCGGCCCCAACCCCGCCGGGGAGCGGGAGTTCGGCCGGCACCCCCGCGGGGCTGCGCGGCCCGGGCCAGCCCGGTTGTGGGGCCGGCGGCTTTGTCGAGCGGCC
>VXBT01009623.1:946620-974869 GCA_013400235.1 Oriolus oriolus
CCAAGCCTTTCCATTTACTACAGTCCCTCTGGGTAACCCCAAACCCTCCCAGCCAAGGTCCATCACAGAGCTGCTGCTGCGAGGTATCGGGATGTCCCAAAGGCTACCACCGCCTGCGAGTCCCTCCGCTGGCAAAGCGCTCTTCGGGGACAGCAGATCGGCTTCATCTCGGGAATACTTTTTGTGCTAAGGATTCTTTTAGTGTTTTCTGGGTGCAGCAATTCATCGACACTATGATAGAACATGTTATGTGAGTGCCATTCAGCCTTAATGAAGATCTGTGGGAGAAGTCGTGCGAGACAATAAATACAGCGGTCCGGATGTCGGTGACTTTAGCAGGAAATAAAGGAGGGCTCCGTGTTAATGAAACAAAGATGTGGGAGCTCCTGGAAAGGGCCTCGAACTTACAGGAGTGCTCAGTACCTCCTGGGCCCTCATGAATATCTGTGGTGTGCGTTACACTTCATATTATGTTTGCAAACAGAATTCTTTTGTCTTTCAAAGGTTTTTACAAACTTGGATACCAAACAGACCGATGTTCAATCAAATACAAAGAATTTAAATTATTCAGGAGCCCAAATGATTCTGTGGAGCCTTTCTTTCTCCCATCCCCCACCTCAGTGCCGGGGATTTAATCCCGTAGCAAGCGTGTCAGGGAGCCGCCTCGGCCCTGCCCCAAGGCGAAGGGATCATCTCCCGGAGCCGGGGGCCCGGAGACCCGCGGCGGAACCCCGCAGCCCGGCCCGGCCCGGCCCGGCCCGGCCCGGCCCGGCTGCGGCTTCCCTGCCTCCCCTCGGGAGGGCTCCGGGACCGGGCCCCGCGCTGGTGCCTAGGCATGGCCGAGCTCGCTGTGCAGAGACGCGGGAGCATCCTCCGGAGCAGTCCAAGGGGATGGGCTTATCCCAAAGGGCGGATTTTCCCGGTACGCGGCGGGAGCGCTCCGCCACCCCGGGCATCCGCCTGTGCCGGTGAGGAGCGACAGCCGAACTCGGCCGTGCTCACAGCACACACACAGCACACAGAACACAGAAACACACGCCACAGTACGGAGCAACACACTCCACAGCACATGGAACACAGAAACACACACCACAGCACACAGAAACACACTCCACAGCACACAGAACACAGAAACACACACCACAGCAACACACTCCACAGCACACAGAACACAGAAACATACACCACAGCACACAGCAGCACCCAACACACAGCAAACAACACACTCCACAGCATCACACATCACAATACACAACTCCGTCCGTCCCTGCCGCCCCCGCCCTCTCAACAGCCCAAACTCCTGGGTATCAACGATTTTTGGCCATCACGTTGCTTACAAAAGTAACGTTAGATACACCCGTGGGATTTACAGATCGCATATGCTCCCTTTCTTAGTTTCTTCTAAAGTGAAAAATAATTGTATTATGGGATTGTAGCCCATTACTTGTAGTGCAAAAGAAAGCGAAAGGGGTTCAATGATGCGCTGTCGAAAACACACGTTCACATATGGTTCAGTTTGTGGTTTATGACAATTAAAATGCATTCACTGGGAGCCAGGATCAGGTACAGCAAATGCCAGTATTCCAGCAGTGGAAGCCATAAAGAGATGATGGGCTCCAGTTTCTTAGCTGCTCTCACAGAATGAAAAAAGCTAATAGTCACACATTAAAAAAAAAAAAAAAAAGAGTTGAAACCCTTCTTTTCAGACTCATCTTTCACATTAACTTGCTCATATGGACACTGCAGAAGAAATAAAACAAGTCCTTATTGCATTACTCGGTAATCAGTATGGAAAAGCCCAACCCTGCCTATGGTTAACAAGAATTGTTAATGATATATAAATCATTTGATCTATCGTGCCCTCCAGTCTTAAAGGAAAATAATGGCAACCCCAAGCAAATGGTCCTAATTAGTGTCCAAGAAACCACTTCCTAAATGTATCCTTCCAACTCATTCCAGTTTGACTGTCCAGAACAATCTTTTGTTCTTAAATCCCTTTATTTTGTGTGTAACTGCAAAAATGCTCTGCATGCTGGTGCTCCAAAAATAGCTCATTTCAGGGCATAGACCAGCACTGGGAGCAGGAGGGGGGATGAGGTGATCCCAGTCTCTTGCTGTTGCCTGTAAATAGGTCCCAATCATTTGAAATGATATTTCCCCTAAGCCTTACCTCCTGACAAGTCTCCTTAGAGAAGTACCAAAGGGAAATTCATGAAAAGATCAAGTCACTGCCACCACTCGGACTGCAACACAGTCTTTTGAAAAGCTTTTGAAAAGCAGAAGCCAAAACCGGACCCAGAACCTGACGGTGCATGTTCGAGCTGCCTGTCACATGCTTTCACCCACTCTTTCCACTGTTTCCTACAGTGTGATCTGTAGGTTAAATGCACCGTGGGATAGCCATAGATACCACACCTCTTGTGGTACCCAGGTGAGGATTCAGTCACACCCTGGAGGAGTAACAGCTTGGCCAGTGGGCTGTTGTGGCCTTGATCTTGTCTCCGCTGAAAGCAGCACAACTCTGTTTGCTCCCTTGGAGGCCTCTTTCTCTGATGTATGAAATACAGACTGCTATTTCTCATTAGCTGGAGTACCAGATCCTGTTGCTTCGTGAAAATCATCCACTCTTCCACAGAGTCCAGGATCTTCTGTCACTTTTCTATGCCATAACTGTAGCAAACCATCATTCCTGAGGTTTGAAACACAGTGCTGAAAAGCTGAACTATGTTGGACACAAAATGCATCTTGATCCCTTGGTCCTAGCATCTTGTTGTTGGTTTGGTGTGAGTTTTTTGTGTTTTTTTCTGGTTGTGCATGTGTGGCTCTTTGGGGTTTTTTGTTTGTTTGGTTGATTTTTTTTAGTTTTTTTTTAAAGTTAAAGCTGGAGGGAAACAGACTTTCTGGCATGGGTTCTCTTCCTAAAAGTGACGGATTTGCCAAGGGAAATAGAACTTCTATAAAACGACAGTCGATTAAATAGCCGCTGTGTAGTGCTCTTTATGCTATTTCCAAGAGATAACGCTAATGGGAAATGCTGCAATATTTTAACTAAGAAAATCTGTCAACGACCTTCCCTAGACTTAAAATGTCCTTGACTCATTTAAAGTCACGGTAAAACACATAAGATGGTTTGCCAACTCTTACTACCCTAGCATAAATAATTTTACTAAGTCGCGGAGAAAACACACAAGCTGATGCCGAGAGCTTTCTTACTCACGTGTCTGCACGCAGAGCCACAGCAGTTACCTCTCTGCGAGCGGGCAACTTCGGAGAGCACCACAGCCCCAGCAGCTGCATCCACTGCGCTCTGCTGGCCAGCCTGAAAGCAAAAGCAACCAACCTCGGCTCTCTGGAGCCTTCAGGTCTTTCGGGTTTCATATTGCAAGCAAGTTTGATATTGTCCTCTTGTAACTGCTTAAACAAAACACGCTTGCTTGGTGATTCATGATTAAATGCGTTCATAAAGAAATTATAGTCTAATATTCACGAAGACTTGGCAAATAAGTGGATGGGGAGAGGTTACAGAAGCGATTGCGGCGGCTCTAAGGTAATGTTTGAGTGCAGCCACAGCCTCGCCGTTCCCCCCCATCGCCTGAGGACACCTCGCAGTGCCCCGGTGAGCCCGAGCCGTCGGTGCGGCGGGACGGGGACGGAGCGTGGGCCTGGGGGTAGCGGGGCTTCGGGGCGGCCACAGCAGCACTGGTTTCACCTGGGACCTCAGGACATTCACACCTCTTTCACTTGTGACTTTGTCCCCTCGCTAACACTATTTCCTCTTCTCTTTCCAAATTTCAGCTCCTCGAATTTTACATTTCAGGCAGCTACCAGAAAGCATTTGACGTATTTTACTGCTTTTCAGAGCTCTTTGATCAAAAGCAATGTTTATCCCTCCAACCTCCGCGCTCTAAGGTGCCCTGCGGTGGCCAGCCCGAGGCCACCGAGGCTCTGCTGTGCGCAGGAGAGCAGCGAAGCCGCCGAGGAGCGGGAGATGCCACCGGGAAGCGGGACCGGGAGCGGGACCGGGAGCGGGACCGGAGTCACTTAGCACGTCTGCACGCTGCTGCCCGGAGATTATCAGCTCATTCCTTCCGTAATGCAAACCATGCGCTCCCATATCACATCAAACCGCTAATTGCGAGTGATGCGTTTCGTGTCGGAGGTGAGCGGCTGCCCCCGGCCGGGGCTCGGGGAAGCGCCCCGGGCGGAGTTTGCGGGGCTGTCCCTTCTCCGAGCGGCGGCGGCAGCTCCCGCGGAGGCCTGGAAGTGCCGGTGGGGATATCTCCGCCCGGGCGTACGCGGGGTCTGTGGCAGCCCGTGTCTGTCCCGCCGGCGCCATCCCCAGCGGCACCTCCCGCCCGCCCGGCTGCTGCTCCCGGGGGAAGCGGCGCCTCGGAGCGGGAGGGACGGAGCCCCAGCCCAGGCCCATCTGTGGCTCCTCTGTGAGGGGCCGGTGGCCGTGCTTAGGTATGTGGGTACTTTTCAGGGATGGGAGTGTCTAACGTAGCTGTGCTCCCCTGGGATGCCAAATGCCCCACATCTGGAGCCACTGCAAGCAAGGACTCCCTAGTCGGGGTGTGCTTGAAATCAGTGTCAGTGCAAACACAATTTGTGCTCTGGTATATTTCGATACCACTTTAAACTGCATAGTTACACAGTTTCTCTTTTCTCATACCTGTCTCCTTAACCTATTTCTTCTGTGAGTCCAGCGGCGGTTTTCAGCACAATCTCAGATTGTACATGGTGTTTCTCAGGAGATACACTCCTGCCTTCCAGATCTCCTTCTCAGATCTTCTGCCCTCAGTCCCATTCCCAACCACAATGCCTGTGATGAAGCACTTCCAGCTTCCTTGTCCCAGGTTTCTCAGTCTTGACACTGAGAGTTTCATCACAGACAAGCATCTCCAAAAGCCCAGAGCAGGAGCTGAGTGGCTCAGGCACCTTGGTGGAATTGAAGACTTGCTGCAGGACTTTTTGTCACCAAACTTTTTGTTCAGCCTTTTCTAGTTACCTACGTGGATTTTGACCTTTTTCTGAAGCTGTGGGCTCAAGATGACCCATTTCCCTTTCTGGATGCTCTCCTGTTGCCCGTTCTGATGTAGTGACTACCTCCTCACTCCTTCATTTTTTTTTGCCTTCCCAGACATGATGGTTCTCAGGGAACACAGCTGCTCATCAGATGTCCCTTTATTCCTCCTCCATGCTGAGTGTCAGTTTGTTGCCTCGGTTGAAGTCTATCCTCTGTTCTCTCCCACTAAAGTTCAACCCTTTCTGGTTCTGTGTGTAAATCAGACACTTTTCTCTCCCACAAGCTCTAAGGCCAGCAGGAAGTGCAGACAGCACCAGAGAAAAGCCTTCTTTCACTGATTCCAGACTCAGACAGCCTAGGAAGACCTGAGAAAAGTCCAGAAGAAGATTTGCAAATAAAGTCACACTTTACCCGGAATCTGAGCATTTTTACTGGAATAATCAGAGAATGTAGCTGCATGTATTCAGCAGGTACAGCAGGACATAGGGGTACTTGCAAGGCATGGCTTGTTACAGTTTATGACTTGGCCAAATTAGGATACATTTTCACATCTTTGGCAAAAGTCGCATTCCCAGCACACAGAGCTCTTAGCACAGTATCTCCCTGCCAAGTGTACTGCTGCTCCAGAGCAGGGGACACCAGTGGTGCTTAAAGTCTTTGGAACCACTAACGTGAACACAACAAACTACTTCTTTTTTCACAGTCTTACATAAACTTCAATGTATATGTATATATAAAGGCTATATCTTCCTTGGATAAATTTTTGCAAAACATTTACCCTAAAGCAAAGAGGAGTCCGGAAAACAGCATCTTAATTTATTAAAAATTATAACAGTTCTAAGGAGCTGAAAACAATGCAGCTCTACAAATAGTGAGATACTGACTACACTTAAAAATTTATGAAAAGTATATTGCTCAGCAGCAGTGAATAGCTCTAAATAATTCTCTTTATGATTGAGGGGTTGTATCAAATTGGTTTCAAGACTTTAATTTTATTAATAAATTCATGTACTGTTCTATGTGGTGCCTTGCAGGATCCAAAAATGTGTACAAACATTGTGCCCAATCTGGAAGCTTATTTTCTTTCCTAGCACTGTCTTTACTTGCTTGATGTATGCATCATCAGTCTAGTTCATAATTTATATCAATCATGAACCTTCCACCTGATGTGACATTCCATGAATCTGTATCCTTAAAACTAGGCTCTAGGAAAATAATCAAGGAAATCAGCATTTTACCCAGTGGTGTAATCTTAATTCATCTGACATTAACATCTTAATTTATAAATGGCTGTGCAGGTTCCCTTTAAGCACCCAGGGACCTCACTGATGCAAATCATACAGTGGAAGATGTGACCCAACTCTCCAAAGCTGCAGCCCCACAGGAGTCCCCTGGAACTCCTGTACCTGACTTCAGTGCACACATTGAGTTCTCAACAGCCACAGAGGTCTCAGCTAACTGAAAATCTATACCTTATATACATTATTGGGATTTATTTGGAAAAATGGTATTCAGGATAAGTATTGCAGCTGAGTTTGGATGATGAAGAGAAGATGGAGAAGGCATCTGGTAGAGAGGGTGTTGATGGAGTGCTGAATGACAGCCACTTATTTTGTCCTTACAGATTGCGTTGGTGGCTTATGCTGGTTAGCAGTTCTGACTATAACAACAAATAATGATTTAAGAAAATCTGTATATACTAAAATGTCACAAGCTGAAGACACATTGGTTTTCCAGCTGAGTAGCCTATGTTATAGGTGTGTGAGTTATATATTTCAGTTAACTGAAGGCAGTAAAACAAGACTTGCTTTTGCAGATGTTGGTCCCAGTTCCATAATATTGGTAGGATTCAGCTCCAGTAGCAGTTTGATAAATTCTCATTTTCCAATGAAAAAAAATATTATAAAAATGAGGAGCCAGTTTTCTTCATTTATTCCAAACCATCAAAGCTCTACTTTACGAAACAGTTCACAAGAATCAGCAGGTAAGGCCTGTAGCGATCCATTTGTCCACAAGCATCTGGAGGTGTGAGTAAATTGCTTTTTTTTGGAGAATAACTGGTAACCATGTTATGGATATACAGAGCAGGCTCTGACTGACTGGTGCTGACTTCAGTTGTTGCAGACAGGAGGCCCCAAACGTGTGAAGGCAGAATGTTCTGTCACAGGCCTTAGTGGCAACTTTGTAAAATTCACGTGGAGGAGAGTGCTTCAATAACAAGGATTTTAAATCAGTTTCAGTGGTGAAATTCAGAAAAGAGTGTTGTGATAAGAATATGATCTCTTCATTTCAGTGCAAAGATGCTGCTGGAGTCTATTCTCATGTGGCCATATTTCCATTAGGTTTGTGTTGCTGCACATGCTGAGATAGTGTTTAGGGCACAGAAAAGGGGCACATACAAAAGGTCATATAGCCCCTGTATGTCTGAAGAATATAGCAGAGTAAACTTTCTGTTGCAGTCTACTGAGTCCTCCAAGATGACAGGAATTTTTCAGAAAATTGTGCGGAATGAAGTCTTTAAAAAGTTGAGCTTCCTTAGATCTGTCGCAGAATGCGCCGCCTTTGCAGCACATTTTGGGAGCAATGGGGATGAGTGTGGTCTGTCAAGAAGAGCGTCCTCTGCACAGTGTCTGTTAGGGCATGTCCGTGGGAGCTCATCTTGCCCTGCCACTTGGTACCTCCACACACAGCCCAGAAAACTGGCATTTGTAAGAACAGTGAGTAGTCCCAGGAATGGATTGGTAAATTCTTTGAGCGGGCAGCCTGGGATGCTGCTATTTCTCCGTGTCCATGGCAGGGGTTACCCAGGCATGAGGTGTGCAGTGTTTTGCCGGGACTAGCGCTTGTTTATGGGCTTTCCATACATGTGGCTTCTGAGCCAAAGCACTACACATTTTTACCTACTTTTGTCATGGTTCAATTGCTTTCCCCTTGTTTGGCAGCTCGTCCAAGGCAGCAGTCCCTAAATAAGGACATGTTGACATGTTGCACATCATTCAGCCCTCTTCTCTGGATGTTAGGAGAGTTTCAACCCTGAGTAAAAGAGCTCTTCCTACAGCTTTGCAATTTACTTAGTAGAGTCTGTTCCTTTCTAGTGGCTGGCTCTAATTTCCTTCTGTATTTTTTCCTGTGTTCTGTGGAACATAAATCAGTATTTTTTTCAAATCACAATTACAGACAGAAAGCCATCTGTGACAGACATTTGGAGAACATGCAATGTATCTTATTGAGCATCTTTTAATAGACTCTGCATTTTTGTATGGGCTAACCTTTCTTTGAAGAGAATTAGAAATTTTTGTGAAATGCTTTTTAGTGAACCTTCTCACATTCTCAGCTGTCTACGCTAGATAATATAGTCAGCTGTGATCTTTGCAATGACAGGTATTTTTAAACCCAGAAAGGAAAACAGCCTTTCAATTTCTATGTGCTGATATATTAAAAGGCACATTATAACACTAAATGGAGCACATACTACTGCATGGTGTGATGCCATTGTGACATCTGAGCACAGTAACAACAAAGTAATTAATGAGCATGCAGATAATGTACAACTTAGCTTTGTTTAAGATTGATTATCTCGGCTACTATCTGACTCTGGTTTCTCTCTTGGTGTTCCCCTCATCACCACTGCATTCTTAGCCAGAGAAAAAACAGGCAGCTACCCAGTTATGAGAACCTGATGCCTGCTAATGCTGCCTTACTCTATTGTGATGTAAGGCAATCGTAGCAAAAATGAGAATTAGGTCTTGAATGTCATCTCAGGCCCTCTGAATAAATCAGTATAAATCCTCTGCACAGTTCCTCATGAAAGATAAGACTGTCCAGTGCCTATGGAGCACTTTGAGGTCAAGGAAACTGGGAAAGGGGAGCAGTCTGAAATGCTCAGGGGTCTGAGGGATTGTTGTAGTGTCAAATTCCCCTTAGCAGTAACAACCACTGTGATTTTTACTGTGAGCTAGCAAGGAAAGGAAAGAGCATAATAGGGAGAGTGCCATTACGTACATGATTGCTCACTGCTGTGCCTTTTCTCTTGACCTAATTTTTCTTGTGTTTTGTAAACTTACCTCCTTTCTCGTTTATATTAATGTACATTTATGGTACTTAACTGTTAATAGGAAACTACGATTTTAAGATCAAAGAGTAGCTAGTGAGTCAGAAGCACTTGTTCAACAGTTGGTGATTGCAGTAATTTGCTGTTATGTATTGCACGTGCAATCACCAACACAGAGAATTATAGTATCAATATTAACTAATTGAAATGCTGGATGTGGTAGCCTTTAATGGGAAAGGGCTGATTTGCTTTAGCCTCTGTTTCCCTCTGTGATTCATTGCTTTTTCTCCAGCACATATGGAGGGAGTCCATTGCAAGAACTAGCACTGGCATTTCAAGGACTTGGCAATTTTGTTTGTACAAGGCATATAGGAATGTAAAGGGCTCCACTTGGGAAGAGAGCCTCTTTCCTCTGCAAGTTGGATGAAGATTATGTTCTCTCACAGGAAAAAAATCTTCTAAAATTGTTTTTTAAGAGTTATAAATGAGGACACAAATTAAATATTTGTGGGTACTTGTAGAAGACTTAGAGTTATCATTTAGTATTAACTCCAGTAAGGAAAAGATACAGCACTTAATAGGTTTTTCTATGTCTTTTCTAGAACAAAAGAGTTAAGCTAATTAATTAAATTAATAATAATTTTTAAAAAGCTAAAAATAGCATAATTCAGTCTACTTCAAACTGACATTGAACTTTTTGTTTTCTTTATCTATGACCTGAAGTAGCAATTAGCATAAACCAGCATTCACGCAACACATGAGCAGATAAAAACCAACATACTTGTTTTTTTGATATGAGGGGTAGATTCTGTCAGGACTGATTTCTGATGAGCTGGAAACACCATTTAGAGGTGCACACAGCAGACACATAATCTGTGTGATCTAGAATCTCTTGGTTGAAGTCACCCTGCTGCTGCCTGCAGGGATTATGTGCATGTTTGTCCATAGATCCTTTCCATCCCTGCAAGGCCCTATCACCCCTTCAGACTGAATGCTTTGTTACCTGTCTTCTACTGTGACCTGTGGATGCCAAGAAACATATTTTTATCAAGGGATGATAGTTCTGGTGGAAGCTCCCGTAAAAAAAGGAATTTCTACCACTTTGTTTTTATCCCAAACCAATGGTACAAACCACTTCACATTATTACATGGCAGAAACCTCCAATTACTTGGATGAAGTCACTCACTGAGCAAGATAGTGAAGGCTTTCCTGCAGGAGGGAATGCAGGTGTATTAGCTAATTTCAATGGTAGGCTGAGCTGGAGAAAGTGCTCTGGGGGATTATTCTGTGTGTGCATACATGGGACACACATGCAAAGGGTGATACAAAGTATGATTGGCATCTAAAAGGAGTAGAAGTAATATTGCCTGGTTCCTGAGGGCACCAAAAAGCCTTCATGCCCTGAACAGCCTCACCTGGGCACCCTCCCACACCCTGCCCCTGGGGTCCAGGGCTCTATTTAAGCTCAGCCCAGCATGTCACTGTGTGTGTGGTGGCTGTGTGTAGGTGTTGTGTTATCATAGAAGAACCACATCAAGATTTCTGCTGCTAGGGCTGTGATTACTAGGCTTCTTTTAAATTTTATTAAAAATAACTGGATATGTTTATTGGTAGGTTTCTTTTAGGAGAGAAGTTTTTGGGAGTAAAGTATTGTGAAGCTATTTCATTTTCAAAAATAACTGGTTGAACTGAGAGAAACCAACTCCTGCAACAGGTGTAATGGCAGCCTGCAACTGCCTCATGGCTGCACGCTTTTTGCCTTTAAGCAAAAGAAACCGGTAAACCCAGATAAAAATACCAAGCACGAGGACTTTCATCTCAGCTAAAAACTAAAACTTTTTCTCAGCTGCTGCCTCCAGTGGTAAGTTTTGACGGAGTAACTTTTCTTCAGTGCTGTAGGTAACTTTCTGCATTGAACATCTGGGTGCCCTCAGTGGTTGTGAGGAATTAGCTCTCTTTTAATTTGGTTTAGCTTCCTCACAAGACTGCCTTTCCCTTACTGTAACTCTGATGCCCTTATTCAAGCTGTTTATCTCTGCTGACACTGGAAAGGGAGAAAAATATCTTGGATGATGTTTGAACCTGGCTGATTGTTATGTATGAGCTGCTGCTGACTGCGGCTGGCATGGATCTGAACTGAGGTCTGAGGGAGTTGAGCCTCACACCTAGGAAGTATGGAATGCTGTTCCTGTCAGCAGTGGGACACGGCTTCTGGTCCCCATTTAGGGCTGCATTTACTTCTGAGTGATTCTTCACCTAATATTTCTGTGCTTTAAAATAATCAGTAATTAAGAATGGTTGCCTTGAGATAATGATCAGACATTTGCTGATGACATGGTGATGATGAAATTATTGATGGCTGTGTTGTTTTTACATAGATCATTTTAGTGGCAATGTCACTTTTGAAGCCGTGGGAGCTAGGAAAACAAGCACAGAGCTTTTCTTGCAGCTCTCTTCACCCAGTCCTGTGCCAAACACCAGCCAAAGGCTTTATGTGCACTGCAGGCTGTTGAGTGCAGCTTCTTTTGAGTGCCTGTTTATGACTTAGCAGAGCACTGTAAACAATCATCTTCATGTGATCTAAACTGGTCAGTATTAACATTAACTTTTATTGCTTGTGCCTGGGACTAGTCTAATAAACCAAAATACTGCTCTTATCCTGGTTTTTTTTTTTTTAGTTTAGTTAAACTGAAAGGAGGAATTTGAAGGTCTTTTTTTACTCTACTCTTCAGAGACTTAGAGTCACTGTTGGGGTGAAGAGCTTTGTTTGTGGTCTACAGAGTCCTTTTACTGTTTCTGTGGCAGTGCTATTAATGCTTTCTCATTCTGTCCTGTATATAACCTGTAGGTCTAGGATCTGGCATATGCCTCTTGCCTGAATTCCACCCATGTGCAGCAAGAGCTTTACAGAGCAGCCATATAAATAGATAAAGGTCTCAGTTTGGATAGTCAGGTGTACTTTCTTTCTAACCTATTCTGGATCCTTGTCTCTAGAGAGCTCTGTTCCTTTCCTTGTTGCATTCAGGATGATAAGCCACATGCCTGATTGGATCAGTGAAATTCACTTAGCTCTTGCTCAGAGGGATCAATATTTGCCAGTAGAGTATGGATTTCATGTGCATGCTGCCAGCTTGATACAGAAGAGTTTTTTTCCTTGAGGTAATGCTCCAGGGTAGTGTGCATCATGAGCTCTCTTGCTGTGCATACGAAGAAACCCAAATCAAATAGTTTTGTACAGGAGTAGTATTCTACAACAGCAAAACAGAAAAGAAATCTTTAACTAAAATTAATATTGTTTTTTTCCTTGAGAAGCCCAAGTCCTACATTCCCCATTGCCTGTCTTCTCTTTTGGTAGCCATTTAAGAGACCTCAGACTCTAGGGTGAGGTTTGATCGGTTATTAAGAAGAACTATTGCATTTGTAACTAATCCAAAGCCTTTGTTTTTTCTTTTGTTATTAGAAAACAGAAAAAAAATCAATTAAATAGGAGTAGGTTACTTTGTTTCTTATGCTGCAGAAAAAACCCCCAAACAAACAAAAAACCAAACCCATAAGGGTTAGGAAGATAACAGCTCTTCATTAATTTTCTTAGCCGGTTAAAAACAAAGCACCTACTAACCAGTGTGGCTTCTGTAAAATTCCCCATATAGGGCCCAGTCTCAGCTCCTCCAAGAGCTCACTCTCATTGCCTTTAATGGGGCGAGTGCAGCCTTGTGTGAGGAGGGACAAGGCCAGGCACAGCAGTGTGCCAAGGCACTGAGGGTTTAAAAGGTTTCACGTGTCAACTTTGAATGTCCCTTCTGTTTTCTGGGCTCTGCCTCTACTGCTGTATGACAGTGCCACCCCTGTATGACAGAGTTGCTGAAGAATCAGGTTTTGAAGAGCCCCTTGATTTTTCATATCCAGTTTACTGACTAGTAGCACTGTTGTAAGGTTATGTTGCTCACAGCATGAGTGACGTCACTTATTTCTCTTTCTCTGTAGAGAATGTGCTTTAAAAACATCCTGTGAGCATTTAAAAAACAATAGCCCCAATTAATTCATGTTTGATTGTAGTCCAGTAGATAGCATGCCAATGGTGAGTTTATAGTAACCCTGCACATTGCTTAAATAAGGAAGATTTGGACTCATAGTAATCTTGGATTATGTAAGTGTTTGTGTCCCTTTTGTAAGTGCTAAGTAACGGACTCGTAAGTGGGAAGTTTGTTGCTCACTGGTTTGTGTGTTGCTAACTAAAGATATTTGATTTAACAAAAAGTTCTCATTTCCACCATGCAATGTGTTACTGTATCACACTGCTCAGAATGATGGGGAAAATAATTCCCAGTCGAGAAAAACATCTGATGTGTATGCAGTGCAGGAGGCTGAGTGCCTGAGTTTACTGACCCTGTGTCCCATGGGGCCTCTAGCACTCCCCACAGCCAGGTATGGCAGAGAAGAGACACACTTCACATGTGAAGAGATTTTGGCAGTGGATGAAGTAAAGGCTTAATGGAACACTTCTAAAATCAGCTCCCTGAAGTCTTGAAATGTGTGAGCATTTTGAGAGCTGGAAGCTCTTAGTTCACTTGCTCTTGCCTAAACCAGAGGTCATCCCCAGTGTGGAGTTATCCTTGTTATCTGGTGGGATGGGGCCTGTGTGGGACAGCAAGGAGCATCAGACCTCCACAGAGATGGAAGAGAGAGGCTACAGCACTGTGTCCCAGCCTGCTGGGAACTGGAGAGGGCAGGAGCTTGACAGGCTCTGGTGTAACATGATGGGAACATAATTTTAAGATACAGAATATTTGCTCTGCCACGAAAGCAAGCCTTTCATTTCAGATCTAATATTCATACTGGGTTGGTTGAAGACTTGGTGCAATTGCTTCTGTATCGTGATCTGCCACAGCAATGCATTCACAAAGGGAGACACCAAGGACTGCGCACCTCAGCCTTGGGGCAGGCTTTCCAATAATTCTCTCAACCATCTGAAATTATTAGTGTTACCCATGGCAGATTGATACTTACCCAAAAAAGAGATATTTGCACGTACTTTTAAACTGCAGCTGTCTCTGCCACCAAATATGACTGTTTAAACACCAAAAGCACAATAGAATAATTAAAATAGCGCTTGATCTCAGTTCGACTTGGCCTGCACGAGGAGTTGCAATTAAAAAAACCCCAACTGACTGCTTTTCAGAGGTGCTGGACTCATGCTTTATAGATGGGGGGAAAAAGGTTGGTTGTATTACAATGTGTGAACAAGGACAGGAGATGCTTGGTTTTGGTTTGCTTGTTTGTTGTATATGCCAGTGATTTGGCTGGAAGAGGCCAACCTTCCTAAGCAATCATCTCTTTCCAGGCAGAGGGAATTGTCAGATAGATGGAGGCACTTGGAACGATGCAGTCAAAGTCCTCCTTCACAGAGGTTTGGGATGGAGTCAGTCATCAAGGTTTTTGACTGGATTTTAAATTCATACCGGAAAGAGATATGAAAATTATGACAAGTTTTAAGAACCTAAAGGATCCAAACCAGTAAATGAGTTTATAAAACATTCAAAGAAGTAGGGATCCTCCCATATGAAAGGTAATGATTTTGAACTTCCTAGACTTTCTTCAAAAACTCAGCTGTGCGCTTTGCTTTTGCTCAGTTCCAGGAAACAAACTTGGATGAGGTTAGAGTTTCTTTAGGATGGGGATTTAGAATACTTCTGTGTAGATTAACACTGGCAATTACACATGGTAAACTGAACCATAAAGAAAGTGTTATTGCTCTCTGATGAAATAATTTCAAAATCCAGCCTTGGTTTTAAAGTTTTTAGGGTTGGCAGAAAAACTGCTTCATGGGATGGAAACACAATTGCAGCCCTTGAACTACATTTTTTCTGAGTTAGAAGTACAAATACAGGGTTTTTTTAAGCAGACTGACCCCTGGCAAAGCAAAAGGTCTGATCTTCCTGGCCACCTCTAGACTTAGTATGTAAGGATTGTATTAACTAAGATGATTTTGAGCAGGACCTTGTGGTCAGGGCAAGTGGTGTTTTAAAGCATGGGGGCAACAGGTTGTATTTAATATACATGTTGTTCCCCTGGAGTGCCATGTGCAGAATCGCTCCCTGTTTACACACCTACACTGCAGGTGCCCACACCCGACCTGCCGGCTACTCTCTTTGTAGTCAAGTGACTGTATTCTTCTGAAGTACAGACAATCTCTCTGAAACATCTGTCCTCCAATCAAGTCATTCATGCTTTTGAGGTGCTTGTTTCTTGCCCATGGATGACAGACTGATTGTCTCCCACTTTAGCTGTGGGTTTTCTGAGGCCTGCAGTTCAGGAAGATGTGATTCCACTCATTTTGTCCTTCCTATTGTGTGCCAAGTATGCTGACAACCTGCTATTTCAGTGGGCTGGATGTTTCAAAATACACTTTTTTGCTACTTTAATTATAGCTTAACATGAAAATGAATGCATTTGGTCCCCTGTGTTACTGGGGAGCTGTTTTGACAGCAATGCTTCAGCTGGACATTGAGCCCTGGCATGAACATGTAAATTATCTCAAAATAAGCAAGAGATCTTTATCCGGTGACATTTTCTGCATATAAGGTTCCCTGGTTATTAGGTGTTCATTGGTCTAACTTCTTAATTAGGGCTTTTTTTTATGCACTGGAAGTGTCTGGCACATAGGTAAAAAGCAGGGGCACATGAACCAGATGGAAGAGCTCAGGAACGCCATGCCATCCATGAAGTGTGGGACTAGGAGCCAGTTGTGGGAGAAGCACAGTAATGAACATTCAAGGCTTGCATCATGATGCAAGGAGGAAAAAAATAGACTAGGAAGGGAAGATTCATAATGGAAAAAGCAATATGCTAACCTGCCAAAGTTAGCTTAAAAGGAGGATTTTACAATGGCAAATGTAGCTGCCACAGCAAAGCAGATTTCCCACTCTGTGTGGGAGGTTTCCATGCTGTGGTGAAACACTCCTTGAGCTGCATGGAATTACAGTCTGGATACTGTGTGTGCGGAGGGGTTCCTCTAGGTTCTGCTGGTGTGTCTGATATGATCTGGAGGAGGGATATACTGATGTAAATGAATACTGATTTCTGGGAGTCATAAACCAGCTTGTGAGCTGCATGACTAGGACTTCATGCCTTGAGAATAGTGAGAGAGACAAACCATGATTCAGCTCTAATTTACGCCAGTTTCACATTAGTAAGTCAGCTGACAGCAGTGGAATTAGTCCTGAATTTTTGTGATAGAAAATCAGAACTAAGAACAATTTGTGTTCTTGGAATTTGGGCTTCCACACTCCATCAATTTGTATCACAAAGACTACATTATTCAGGCACGAGTTGTTTCATATTTAATATCATATTACATATGTCCCTTGATGAACAAAGGACTGTAATGTAATTGGGTTCAACCATCAGGTTAAACCCTCAAGAGAACAGAGTTCAAGCTGTTAATAAATTACTGCAGAATCCTGACATAAAATTGAAGGTTGGGAATTCCATCTGTTGTTTTAATAGAGAGAGAGAATGATTACTTAAATATTTTAGAAAGGCTTGGCTGAGTAATAACGAGAGATGAGGTAGGACAGTATTTACAAGCCTGACCTACTGATTCACTCTGATAGCATTATAGGAAAAACAACAGGAAGCTGCTAAAAAACCCTCAGTTTTTCTTTTCTCAGTCTTTCAAGCTTCCCCAAAACACTCCATCCTGGAATAAGACATAGCATAAAAAAATTATGAAGTTGACATGGCCTTAACTTCATTTCTGGAGGCATTACTGCCGTAAAATTGCAAGGTCTAACCTTGATTTAAGTGCCTCGAGTCTGAAACCTCTTGCTCTGAAGCAGTCCAGTGCAGTTTTATTGCATGGTGTTGGAGTTGTTGGTGATGGAATGTAGAAAATGAGTGACTGGCTGCTTTGAAGCAGAGTGGTAGAAGCTGGGTAGGGAAGGGAGGAATAATTGGTTGAGCAAGCAGAAGAACTTGTGGTATAAGACAAAAGAAAATACTATTAATTAGAGCACATGTAACTTGGGCATTTTTCTTATTCTCAGAAGGAGCTAAAGATGCAATTTGTGCTCAATTCAGCTTTGAAAGAGTTTGGAAGTGCTTAGATATGCAACACGGAAACTAGAGATGCTGCACATCGAGTTGCAGGTTGGCTGAGGGCTTGGAGGTAGCCAATTCTCTTTCCTCTCATCCTTTCCTTTGCAGAGGGTGTCACTGAGGAGTTCAGAGCACTCTGCTGGGGTGGTGGGGAATGCTGGCCCCCTTTGCTCCAGTTAAGCTCCTGCTTTTGGTGCCAGCACCAGCTGCTCAGCAGCGTGGCCTGGAGACCGAAGGAAGAGCGGCTGTGCTGGTTGAAACTCCTTTGTGGCCACAAGCAGAGGGCCACTGCTGGCCTGAGGCTTGGACAGGCAGCAAGGGATGCTGCCCAGCCAGCCCTGGAATGCCAGCTCCACTGTGACACACAGCGCTGCTTGCTGGGAGGGAGGGTGCCAGGATTGCTTTCAGTTCAAACCAAACTCGTGTTTCAGTGTCAGAATGTAAAATGTTTTCACGTAATAGAAGGCTTCTGCATTGAACTATACTGGAAGAATTAACATTGTGAGGTTTAAAAATACATCATATTGAATTTTTTTAAAACCATCACATTTTTGTAACTAGGTCATCTATCCATTAGTTCATATCCCTTATTGCTCAGAGATATTAATATAGATATTTTTTTCATAGCTTTAATCTCCTGTAATATGAATCTTTTTGTTTCTAAAATAAAACCCATTAATCATTTGCTGGTTCATAAAAAAATACAATAATCTGATAGCCTGATTAGATGTTATTTAATTTGATAATGGTGCACCAGTGGCTAGGGGGAAACTGTTAAACAAACATGGAAGCATTGCTCTATCAAATAACAATTAAATTATCCTCTTGAATCTGTCCTTAAACAGATCTCCCACTTCCTTAGCAGCATTTTTAGGAACAGATTAATGAGATCTGTGGAATGACTTCCAAATGCAAATTATAAATGCAATTGCTTTTTCTAGTCCCAGCAGACATAGGTGACAACACAAGTGCCTTGGAGCTTTTGCCAAAATGTAGAGGTATCCGCTTGCATTGGGTAAGTTAATGCACACATCTTCAGCTCCTCATGTGCACAGGGAGTGAACAGGGATGGCAAAGGCATTCAGGACAGAGGCAGCACTGGGGAGGACTGGGCCACATGCAAACTGCCCATGCCTTGGCTGGTCAGACTGGGAGCACAGGGCCTTCCTCCCTCCTGTACGTGCGGAGGTGCTGATATGCCCTGACACCACCTCTGAGTCCCAAGAGGCTGAAAACATTGAACAAAAAGATGAAAAACCTGCTGTTAGTCCTGCCTCTGCACTGGTTTAGGAAGAGGAAGGCTGGGAAGTGGAGCACGGGGAGCTGACACAGGTGTCACACAGGATCTCAAGGAGAAGGGTTGCAGCTTTCTTTATGGTGCTGGAGAAGTGATCCTAAAACAGGAGCTCTGAGAGGTGTCAGGGCAATTTTTGGTTACCGCAGTAACTTGCAGTCCTTGCAGAGAGAAGTTGCTGCTGTGGAGGAGTGAGCTGGGATTGGTGTTTGTCACCGTGGGTAGTGCCATTCCAGTGATCAAGGTGATGGGGAATCTTTTCCCATAGCTCCAGGGTTTCTACAGCAAACAGAGCCTGAGTGTCCAAGTGCAGCGCCGTGCCTCCGTGAGCCCTGCAGTGCCCAGAGCTGCGCTGTGTGCATCCTGTGATACCTCTGCAGCAAATTGGATTTGCTTCAGTGGAGTTGCTCCAATTTATGCCTGAACAGAATTAGGCCTTCTACATGGTTTGGATTCAAATTATTGCTTGTCACAGCCACCAAAGTCATCTGATGTTAATTCATTGGAGTACTGTGGATTGTCTGTGCTCTCATCTTGTCTCTTACTGTCAAAGAAATATCCCCAACTGAAATGTATCCAGAGCTCGTGCACAGCAGCTCGTCTATTTTTCTTGCGACCCGGAGGAAAGGAAAAATCTTTTGTAGTACACAGTGACCAGAAAGTAGCTTGTAAATCAGGTATAAGCTATAAGAATGTTAAAATAATTCTGTGCCAAAGAAATAGCTTATGAATATTCCTTGTGAGGATTACGCATGAAACCAGTTAGCAGGAATTACTGGGTTTTAGGCAGCTGGAAAACATTGGTGTATATATTAAATGTTTTCTACTGATTGAGTGCAGCCTGTGTGTAAATACCTCTTCTTACTTTGCTTGCTGCTACGCTGCTACTTTTTGTATTACCCTATGGGGCTGCTCTTGCTCTTTGGCTTGTTTGTTTTTTTTTTTTTAATTTTTTTCCTCCAATGTCTTGTGGGTGACTAAAAGTCCTGGGAAATGATGATAGAATGTGTTTTGTTTTACAAGTCTGGAGGAGCTCTCTTCTTCTATAGAAGGCAAGATGAGACCTGGAACATGGTCTTAGTTTGAGGATTGGAGATACTATGTGTAACCCCTTAAAACACATGTGGATCTCTTTCAGTGTGAGAAAGATGTGAGATAATTTATTATTGCATACTTTTAATAGTCTTTCCAAAAAGTGAAGAATAACTAAACTGGAAAGATGGTTTTGAAGCCTTTTTTTATTATTTCAATTGGCTTAATATCCAATAGTTATGTGCTTGTTTACAGTTTTAAGCTTATGCTTTGAGAAGTTTCAAAATTCAAGAGAATTTTTGTGTGTGAGTCTTTTCAGACCTTGCTTCTGTTTGCATTATCATTCACATGCCCCTGGCATGCTTTAAGGGACAGTGGCTTGAATCCCATAAGAATAAAATAGTTTTAAATGGCAAAGGACATGTCAAAAATGTCTATTTTATTTCACAGTAGAATAATTAGTCTGATTTGCAGAGGAATTAAAAAATGTATTTATTAGAATATATTGCTAGATAATGGAGAAAAGGTTAGTTTTTTGTTTTACCTTAGTAAAAATATGTTATTCTGATCAAAAACATTTCAGTGTATGTTTCTCAGACATGGATGAGAGTGGCTATTTTGGATGGCTTTCTTGTGCTCTTTTTGCCCTTTATTTCAGCAGTAGGGTCTTGTGGCTTGAGCAGGTGACTAAAACGTGTTACAAATCTAACCTAGACTACTGATGAATCACACGGCCTTTGGCAAGAAATAAAAAAAACCCCAAACTTGTCTCTGAAAATTATCTGTATGCCAGGAATCAGAGCTTTGTGAAGGATGATCAGCTTTTTGTAAAGAGCACTCAGGTTCTTCTGCATAGCACTCTGTAAAGATGCCCCGTGTTTAGCAAACAGCTCACAAAATCCAGGGCGTGAGGATTTGGAAGTGATGTGCTAAAAATGCTACCTTGAACTTTGTCATTACATGAGATGTGGAGAAAATGCCAGTGGGATCATTCATGGGACTTTCATCTACTGACTTTCAAACTTCTTTTAAGGCTGTTTTCTAGCAGATCCTGTATGCCTAAAGAAGGTACAAGTGAAGAGGGCACTGTATTTTGGGAGTCAATGCTTATTTACAACTTGTCTCAGTCCTCATCCCACTGACCTTTGTGAGCCATTCTGTCTCTGATCTTTGGGATTTCACAGAGCAGCTAGTTCTGCAGAATGAGCTGGCTCTGGTTTGCTCTAGACTGAGGTAATGGTGCTGTGCTTGGATGTATTTGGTTTCCTGAATCCCCAGAAAAGTTCACACAGAAGCATTGCCACTGCTGGAAAAAGTGAATCCAGCAGCTGAGCTCCACTTCATTTTTTGCAGCTCTGTTTGCTTTCTTCAGTAAACACTGAACTTTAAAGGAGTGTAGTAACTATTTGAAATCATGGAATGGTTCAAGATTTGGACTATTTTGGCTGGTGGGATTCAGGAGTTGTGGCTGGAGTTGAACAGGACACTCAGCCCAAGTATGATCAAAGCTAAGGTACCTTTTGCTGCTGTAAAAAACCTAAAACAACAACTTGGCCTAGGTGAGCTTCTTTCAGTGAAAGAAGTGCTTTCAAAAGCACTCACTCTTCTGTTTCTGGGCCTTCTAGAAATGCTGAGCTGTCTGTGTAGGCAAACAAGAGCCTTGAGAAACCAAATGCCTCATGCCTTTCTGTACTTCCACTGTCCCTCGTTACCATGAAAATAACCTCGTATTCTCAAATATCTAAAAGCTTGACAAAATCTGTTCAGCAGCCCTGGAACCAATGGGTTCTTAAGTGGTTTTTTTTAAAGCATCTAAACTGCCATTAAGTTGTCAGGTGGAGGAAGGCTGTCTCTCAGGAGATGAGAGAGAACGGGGAGCTGTACCTTCTGTGGGAGTGTTCCAGGGCTGTGGTGGTTCTGGGCAGCAGAAGTCAGTAAGGCTCAGACAGCAGTATTCATTTCAAAGGTGATGTTCCCATTCCATCTGGGATTAATACATGCTACAGAATGATTCACAAAAGTGCACGGAAATGATGTATGTTTATCCAATACCTTTGGCACTCAGCACTATTCATAAAAGTGTGAGTGTTCTGTTCCCTTTGAAACAGGGACTTGACAGTGTATAGGGTTCCCTGCTTCTTGTTAGCATCTCATCTAAGCTAGGAGTGGACAGGGAACATTTTAATTTCTCCTGTGTCTCAGGGGAAGGGCAGATCTGTCTACTTCCCCATTATCCTGCCCACCACTACCCATAAAGTTATAAATGGTATTTTTTCTGCTAAAACTGCTCTTGGATGAGTTGAAGATCAACTATGCAAAAGAGTCTGGTACTCACTATAGAAAAATGTAAAACACCAGCACTAGAATTCTCCTTGGACTGTACTTAAGCTCTTTAAAACTACCACAAATGTTACTGAAACAAGCAACCCCAAAACAACCCCCAACATTTTAAGGCAAAACAAGCCGTGGGCAAAACTAAGTAGAGCCTCAGCATTCATTATACATTACAGGATGCTTATTCCTATAGCTGCAGGTGATCTAGGTACTCCATAGCAACAACCTTGAAGCATTTTTTAAAAATATTGTATCATTAAAAAGTAATAGTTGCAGGGACTCTTCAAACACAATTTTAATACTTGACAGACTATTCGAATTTTGGAAACTGAACTTTATTTTTATAGTCACTCTTACGACAAAGATTTTTAGCAGAAAACTTTTACTCTAAAAAACCCCATAAAATAATACTTCCCAAGTGAAGGAGTGGGGTTTCTTAGAATGCTTTTTCATGCAAGCCCAATCCCAGAATGAACAGCTACACTATACCACAGGCAGCTTTGAGCAGTAGAGCTGGAGGGAAATGGCTGCACAGCCTGCTGGTGCACCCAGACCCTGACGAGGACCTAAAACTTGCCTGAATTAAGGATATACGTGGGAAGTCCTATTAAAATTAGCAACTCAGTCACAGAGTATTTTTGAAAAATCTCATTTTACAAGTCAGATTAAAAATCCCACTTTACAGGACCACTTACGTTTACAATGCAGGTTAAATGGCATTGAGCCCCCTTTGTCAACAGCCTCAGTAAACAGAAGTGGGAGATTAGCCCAACACTTGCATTCAAGGCCCAGGGATCCAAAGTCACACACAGCCTGACATGACAGTTTTCTGGTACCTGGTGACAATCCAGAAACTGCCCTTGGGGTAGCTCTGTGATCCTGAGCTGTTTGGTCAGTCATCTGGGATGCAGGAAACCGACTGCGACATTTCTGCAGCGGAACAAAAAGAAATGGGGGAACTTCAAAACCTCTCATGAAATAGTTATTTTCTGCCTTGCTCTGTTACCCGCTAAACTTGTCCTTCTTCATTTGGAAAGCATGGATTGCTCTGCAGCTGGGGATTGAACTGAACCTGGCACGGGCCCACGCTGGAGGAGCACGGTATCCACCCTGGTAGCTGTGACTGGGGCTCTTCCTTGTGCATTGGTCCAGACGCAGGAGGACAACGAGGACACTGAGCACAAGTAACTGCATGTGCAGAACAGCAAGGCCGTGGTCAGCTTGTTGTGTTAGCTCGTGTTTGGTTTCAGTCCATGTGAAGGGATGCCAAATCAAGTGAATGTACCTCCAGGGCCAGAAATAGGATCCTGGTGCTGGGCCGTAAGATGGCCTCCCGTAACACTCAAGTTAATGAGGGGAAGAAAAGTTTTTCTCCCCAAAAGTTAGATCTTAGGGAAGCAACTGCTGGAGCTGTATTGCTTCTGAAATTACTGGGAGCTCAAAACATCAGCGGTGGTGGCTCTGGTCATGAGGGTTGCCTCTGGCTCAGGTGAGTGGGGAAAACTCATCTGGAGCTGGTTTCTGTGATGGAGGAAATGGGGCCACTGTCCTTTCAGACTTAACTTCTGCTCTGCTCACTTCAATACACTTCTTGTTCCAGCATTAGTGTGCTGGGCAGACAGGGAGGGACGTGAGCACAGATTTGTAAGTGTATTGAATATGTACAGAACAGAGCAGCAGCAGCTGCAGTGAGCAATGCCAGAGCCCAGGCCACCAAGCAGCATCCCAGAGCATCTGCTTGGTGCCTCCCCTGAGCACCAGTGCTGTGCTGCAGCAGCTCTGTGGTACTGGGAACAAATGGCCCTTTTCACTGACCGAGGGGCTGATGCTTCCAGAAAGCCACGTGTGGCCTGGGGGAGACTGCAGTGACCCGGTACAGGTCTGAAAGTGAATGTTTGTGCCAGTGTCTGATCCCTCTCCTTAGTGTGTTCCTGCTTGCTTGCAAGCAGATGCTCTCCCCGTGCTTGCACATCCTGCTTGGGAAACTAATTCAGTGTTTGTGTGGTGAAAGCAAAGGTCTGAGAGCACTGAAATGAGAATGAAGGCTGTAGCACCTCCTCAAAGTAAGCATGCCAAATGGACTCTTAATCCCTAAAATAACTGGTTTAGTAGAACACAAAATAAGGTGCTCCTTAAACAGAACTTCAACTGTTGCGTCAGAAAATTTAACGTTTAAATGTTTTCTAAAGAAATCTCCATCTGCTGGGCCATTTCTCTTGAGCCTACACTTCTCTGTAGCTGAGTTATGGTCCCTTCTGGCTCCTCTGGAAAACTCTCCCTCACCTCAGAGGTAGAGTTGCTGGAGTGGCCACTGGCCAGAGGTGATCCTGCTCTTCCTCCTCTGCCAGCTCTGGAAATTGTCTCACCATCTGTGGTGCTTGTTCAGACCACTGAATTGGCAGAAAACTACCTCAGGGAGCTTTTTAAAGGTTCTTCCAGATGAGCATGTTCATTTACTACCAGGAAAGGTGTAATTTCCCTGTGCCTTGGCACTGACCAGGATGTGGGTGACAAGTTGGATGGGCAATGGAGAATATGCAAAGACTCATCAAAAATCATCCTTTTTCCAAACCTTGATGGGACTGCTTACTGAAGCAGTCCAAAAGGATGGTGGACTGTAGTACGTTGGTGTAATAAAAATCCTTGAGAATGAAAGATGGAATCCTGGCATCATTAAAATCAGTGGAAAAATGTGCTGAATGCCATTAAGGTCTTTCACCATAAAAGTAGGGGGTGTCCATTAACCCACCAGGCTGTTCATACCTTGAGCCCTTATGACTTACGAGCGATTTTCTGGTGCAGGTTTTTATTTTGTTTTCTGGTAACTTAGAGAAATACCAAACTCCACATACCTACTCCATAGGTCGATGCTTCCCCCTCACCTTCCCCTTTGAACTTATGAGACAGCAAATGTTGCAATCTGTTTTCCCTGGCCCATAACAAAAGGAAGTGCTCTCAGCCAGGCACACTTTAAAAGTGAAAGATCAAGCCTTAAAGAGTAATATTAAGAGCATGTAGTTACCAAATGATGCAGAAGTTTGCATCTGTGTCTTAATCATAAACCCTGGTGCTCCTGCAAACCAACACTTCTTTTCCTAAAGTCAGAAGAGAGCTTGTCCCTCGTTTTGCTGTTTGATAAGACATGCTTATCCATGTGAAGTTTAGGTTTGCCCACGTTGCAGCTTGAGGCCATGTAGGAAATGTGGTCTTTCTGGGTTTTGAGCTTAAAAACCTAAAGCTGCACTCTTTCAGCTGGAGTGCTGTAGAACCAAAGGCACTCTAGTTTCAGCTTCATGGAGCCTGTGGTGACAATGCAAATGCAAAAACCGTTTGCAGGATTTGAAATGTAGATTATATTGGTATTATATAGGACATTGGGGACATAGGAGTCATTTGGCACTGACTTCATACTGGCATATTTATATTCACGTTTTTCTATTTATGATCATTTAGGAATAGGATCAGGAAATGGATATTGCAACATTACTTGCCAAAAGCAAAGATGACTGAAACAGATGACGTGATCTTTAGAGTAATTTTGTACAACTGGGGAAAGAGAGGAGTAAAGGAGAAAACCAGTTTACATGTCAGTTCTGTGAACTTCAGAATAGAAAGGCCAGAAACTACAGTGAGAAATTATCTGAAACAGTCAGCAGCATTGCTCTATTGTGAGAAATGATGATGATAAACTTGGCTACAAAGAGAGTGAGAAATTTTGTGGTGTAAAAGATCACAGCCCAGAGTTACCAGGTTCACTGGACTGAAATCAGAACTGAAACTGGATGCCAGCAGAATCAGACACTTTGGCTCCACAGAAGAAAACTGGGCAAGAATAAAGATTTTTTCATCCAAATGCCATGGCTCCAGTCCCCGACTCTGAGAAAAACATGCAGAAGAGCTTGGTTATTGTTTTCCCTGAAGATGTCTTGTACAACTTGATAAAGCACAATAAACTGCATTTACTTATTAGGGTGTTTAGAATAGGGCAAAGCACTGGGCTAAAGATAGGAGCGTGGGCTGTAGGTTTGGAGTGACCTTTTCAGTTGCTCTTTTCTGCCCTGACCCAAGAGGCTGCACTGTCATTATCCTTTCATAATCTACTTCCCTGAAAATAAACCTTATTTCCTCTTTAAATCTCCATGAAGACTACTTTTTTTAGCCCAGTTCCTTGAGCTCTTGCTATTATAACTTAAGCTAAAAACTTTTGGTAGCAGCAACTTCAAGGACAGTTGGGAAACTGGGATCAGCTGCCCTGCCAGCCTTGGTTTTCCTAGGCTAGATGAACTACTTGCTTCTTTCTACTAGAAATCTCACCTGGCATGAGACTCTCTTGTTTCCTCTATTCTATGCTGGCTTTACCAGTTTGTATCAGCTTCTGTGCTTACTCCTAAAATGATTTTGGAACTGGTTATCATGTGGCTACTTCTGAAGTCCCTTCCCTACAGTTTTCCTCACTTATAAATTCCAGGTAGTTTTAGCCAATTTTGTTTAAGAAAATCCCAAGACTCTAGTGTTAATATTCTGGGTGACTTCAGGAAAGTTTTTCACCTAGTTGCCCTCCTTAAGATTTGCTCTTATGAAATGAAAATCATAGAGACCAACATTTGTTCCTTTTTCCATTTAACTAAACTTAAGCAAGTTATGATAACTTAATTCAAATTTATTTTGCATGTGCAACTCTCTTACAGCATGGTTTCTAAAAGTGTAATGTTACCTTGTTTGTGGGTTTGATAATTATTTCATAAAGAAACCTGCCAGCTGCCATGTTCAGGAATCACTTTGTCACATCTTTAATTGAAAACACTGGTTCATGTAAGCAAAATTAAGGTTTCTCCTTATAGAATTCTTGTTAGTGTTCAGCTTCCTAGTATGAGAGTGGGTCTCAGTGGTAGGTTATTGAAGTTATTAGCAGAACCTCTTCTCATGCTTCTCCCACATTTTGAAAAGCTTTATATCTTAACTATGCTGGCCTTGCTTATTTCATTATAGTTTATTACATCATTGATAAATAATTCTACCTCCCTGTAATCGGTTTCTTACACACCTTTTGTTTCTTAATGTTAGCTGCAGGTACCTGTACTGGGGCTAGGGTGAGGTTCCCTCGGTTTTGAGTGTCTGTATGATGTCCCCAGTCAAACATTAGCAAGTTTCTCTTCATTTTTCTGTTCAAATTTCTTGTATTACACAAGACAGTAAGGGCAGGCATCCATTTTCAACTACACTGAAGCTTTATATATAAACTTGGATATTTAACATCTACTGAGCAGTTAGAGCAGACTGCCGCAGATCCAGGACTGTACACGTGTGTGTGTGTGTGCATTGACTCACTGAGTGCACAGTGGTTACGTGTGTGCAGGAGCTTAGCTCTGCAAGTGAAGTGGTTGCATCAGGCCTCCAGCCTGCTCTCATCTGAGGTGCCCTTAAAATGAGCGAATATTTATGTGATAATTAACTACTTTACAATAACTATTTTACTGACTTTGTTGGAAAGATCAGTAAACAACTAAGAGATAGCAGAAGGATGGTTTGTTCCCTAAGATCTGTTGAACTGGAAGAAACTGTTTTTTAGAAATAAGCAACTGACCAAGATAGTGTTTGATCTGAAATACTGGGGCAGCAATGTCATCGCTGTGGTCTGAGGTTGCAAGTATCTTGCTCAGTGCTATGCAGTAGGTTATTTAATCTTCCAGGTTTTGATTCTCTGCCCAGGAGATAGAGAATCACATTTAGCTTTCTCATAATGGTAGCTTGTTGGGATTAATTTCTGTAGGCTGCTGAATTTGGCAGATGAGTATCTTCATAAATCAGACAACCTAGACATAAATTGCAATCTGGACTCCTCCGTTGGGACTCCTTTGGAAGGCAAATACATTGAGACATTTTCTCTTGGATTGTTGTACAGCAAAACTGCTGTAGAAATACTAGCCAGTTTAACTTCTTCAGCATTTTCAATATGTCCTGTCTCTTACAGAGCCTATCATTCCTGCTAAGATGATCAGAAAGTTGTGTTTTGAAGTGTGGACTCTTTGTTCCTCAGCACAGTTGTCCAGGGCTCGTCCTGGCTTGCTCATGTGATCGTGTGCCCAGAGACCAGCTGCAGTTTCAAAGTGGATTTGCTGTGCAGCGGTAGAAATCTCTTGGAAAATAGGTAATCTGATATATTAGTTTATATCAAACCATGAGGACTATTATTCATGCTGTTCCTGGTCTTCATCATCGTGGCTGTCAGCCTGATATCCTTTCTAATCAGCTGGGTAGACAGGGTTTAAAGCCTCAGGCATATATATGAAGCGGAGAAAGAAGCAGCACTCCAAGGCTGCCTGGCAAAAGTACTCTTCTCTGTCAATGGGGAGGAAAAGAGAAGGATGGAGGTCACATTGAGGGTTTTTTCATTTTGCTGTGGGTTTGGGGGGG
>VXBT01009623.1:974891-990093 GCA_013400235.1 Oriolus oriolus
GAGGGGCAGAAAGGCAGTGGTGTAGCCTTTGCCTGTGTTTGATTTGGCTTAAGAAAGCACTGCAAACCTGTAACATACCTCTGTGTCCTAAACTGCAACAGCAAACTGAGATAGCCCAAAGCCTGACCCTGGGGACTGTTCATGTGGGACTGTTGTCACCCAGGTCCATTTCTTAGAAATGCTTTTAACGTGTGTGACTAAACGGAGCCAATCTCCTGATGAACTAAAGTAGTGGATTCTTTTTATCAAGTTTTGCTAGCCACAAAATCTGCCAGTCACCCCAAAAGCACATGGAATGCTTTGGAAGACAGAAAAATATATGCCAGATTATAAAGGTAAGATTGAAAATATGTAGCTACCTAGATAAATGAGAATACTGGAAATATTCCTGAAAATACTTATGCATATACTCAACCCTTAGCACACACATAATGCTATTAACTTCAGTGGGCCTATATATATTTCTAAAGTGAACCACCTGTGTGTTTGAGAAGACAAAGCCATTAAGCTTCTCTGCATGCAGAATTTGATCCTGTGACTAAGTCTTTGTGTATCATGCTGTAAATTTACCCTGAAGCTTGCCATAAAGTCAGTGCTTTTAAAGACTATATTTGAAGAGCTCCAGTAGA
The DNA here is from genome assembly GCA_013400235.1 of Oriolus oriolus. Classification (NCBI taxonomy): domain Eukaryota; kingdom Metazoa; phylum Chordata; class Aves; order Passeriformes; family Corvidae; genus Oriolus; species Oriolus oriolus. The sequence continues at coordinate 975,521 of VXBT01009623.1, forward strand.
GTCTCAAGGCAGTTATAATAGTGTGTATTTGATTTACAGCATGCCATTGAATTAGAAGGGTATTTGAAAGAGGATTTATGTTAAAATAATGTAGACAGTGATTTAGAGCATGGATTGTGGCCATAAGTATGGGCAAAACAGAAGAGTTTATTGCAGCAAACAGCTCATTGCCTTCTGCGGAAAAAACACTGAAGTACAAAATTTGGAGATTGTCATCTTGGCTGAGTATATCTGTTAACTAAAAATACTGGTCAACACATGGCTTTTCAAAGTAAAGAGGACTTTCAACAACATTTTGTGTAACCAGCACTGGATAGAATTATCAATGAGCTGGAACAGTGATTTGGAAAGGAGAACCATGGAATCAATAAACCAGCTGGGACAACGAATCCAAGAAATATACATTTCTTGGAAAATGACAAAGCATTCTGGCAATAAGTGCTACAAAATAAAGTCGATGTGAGAATTTTGCCAAATTCTTCAACAATACAGAGATGGCTCCTGAACAGACACATGCCTTGACCTGATTAGTAAACATGTGGGCTTTACACAAAAATGTAGAAATGAAATCTTAAAATAATAATTTCAAATCTCTTTTGTAACTCTCTCAACCACTCTCAGTATTGTTTTCCTAATTTCTTTTTGGAAATTTAAAATGTAAGGCCAAAACATCAGCTGGCATAAATTACCTGACTTTTGTGAAGATGAGCTGATATTAATGATATGGGGCTGAATCTGTCTCCTTCAACATGTCTATTCCCTGCCTTTAATCACAGTCTGTTATCTTGGATTTAAGTGGATTTTAAGATACATGAGGCTGCTCTGAAAAATGAAAACTTATTCTCAACGTAAGGCTGAACTTTACCTACATATGAAAACCCCCTCAGTCTGAACCTGCACTGGAGACAGGCAGAGACCACAGTGACTCATTTGGTAACAAAGTGCATCCGAGCCAGCACAAAATGCTTCCTGTTGCTGCGCGAAGGAGCACTCGGCTGCGCCGGAAGGTGCGACGGGCGGAAACGGTGGGACTTGTAGAACTTTTTGGTTTGGATTGCTCTCTATAATTCTGTTACAAACAGCTGATTAGAGGGTTGCCAAGCTTATCAGTTGAATTCTCAGGTTCTGTTTTGTGAGGTTTTTTTAATGTTTTTTAAAACAAACGAGCAATGATCCTCTGTGTGAACTTGGGCTGCAGCTCCCGGCTGAGAGAATCTGGCCAGGCCACTTCAACCATTAAAAAGATCATATCCATTCTTACAGCCTGGAGTCCCTGTGTAACACCTTCCTGGATTCACTGGGAGAGGCAGCACTGCTTTCTGTACCAGCAGCCTCTTGGGTGAAGTTCCTCCCCAGGACTGTAAGGATACAGTGGACAAAAACTGATATGGGACAAATGCCGAGGACAGAAAGGTCTATGCAGTGAAACGATGCATGAAATATTAAGAGGGCGGTGTTTGGCAGCTTCATTAGGAGGCCAGGGGAAGCATTCTGCACACCAAGAAAGGATGAAGGCAACTGTGTCTTGGAAACTTGACAAAGAGATCTTTGTATTCTCCTCTCTTGTTTGGTTTAACATCGTCACACTCCTCTCTCTTCCCGGAAAATGCTCTCAGCCACAGTAGAGGACCCTGTGTTTCTGTTTGGGTGGATGTGCAGGTCTCCCTCCATCCCTACCCCTGACACACTGAATCAGTCTCCTGCTGGATCCACATGGATTCACACAAACTATGGGAGTGGACAGAGGGAGCTCTCCTGCTCTTGTTCCAGGCAGGCTGTACATTCAGCCAGACATTTCAAGATCAATTATTCTCAAATTTGAGTTTATTTACAAGCTGGTGAATGAAAGATTTTGAAAACTTGAATGATTTTTTTTTTTTTAAATGGGAAAACACAACTTTATCCCAGTGCTCGAGGGATTATGGGTGCCTCAGTCCAACATGGAGAGAGTTGATGGCAAGAGCACAGACGATGGAGCTCATAAATAAGTGGCAGCAGAGCTGCTCAGAGTGCTGGAAATTGAAGAAAATGAACTCCCTGCAAAAAGAAGGAAATTGACAACATAGGAATGTGGAAGAAAAAAGTAGGCCAAAGTAAATTATTTCGACAATATTTGGGAAAATATATCAGAATAGACAATGTCGAACTGAATGTAGTCAGATCACGATTCCTTTTTTGGACATGAAAATTTCAAAGTCATTTAGTAATATAAACTTCTTACCCCAAAGGTGGTTGCAGAGAATATTAAGAAAATGTTCTTTGAAACATAAAATGCCAATTAACATTCTCAATGTATTTTATTTACATTATAGACATAAAAAAAATTTACAAATTGTAACTATTTCATAGACACAGATGAATAGACAGTAAAATCTAAAGAGCTAAGGAGAGAGACAACCATTCTTAAGGTAAATTAATCATAATGCATTGGAGATATTTTTCTACTTCTGCTTCAGCAGAAGTAGGAAGCAGCATGGCTGCTGCTTGTCACAGAAAAGCATCCTGTTTCATATGGAAACAAGAAAGTGCAACTTCTTTTGTCAGAGGGCTTTAAAGAACCTTCCACCACTAGTACTCATCCTTTAGGCCCCTTTGTCTCTTTCTCAGGCACCTGTTGGCTCCTTTATGGTTCTGCATAGGTAAATCCCCTTTGTTAGACAGAGAAGACAGCAAAAGAAGCAAGGCAGCACAATGACCTTGCAGGTCACAGGTCAACCAGTGCTTGTCCCAGTTGTTCAGGATCCTATTTGCCTTGCAACCCAGCTGCAGGACAGATGTTTTCAATATAGCTTCTTCTAAAGCTATGAGAAGACTGTAGATTTCAATTTTATTATATCAAGAAAAGTATTCTCTCTTGGCAGACATTCTCATGGCCTGCTTCTAGAAATGCTTTCTCTTAGATGCTTAACTGCGAGCAGTCACCAGGAAACAGGGATCCCTTGCTTGTCCCCAGTTAATGCACCTGGGTTTAGGGCTTGGTTTTAAACTGCAGGGTGAGTTCAGCAAAAGAGTAGCTATAGAAGCAGAGCTGTCATACTTCAGCAGTTATTTTGAGTGTCACAGATCTCCCGTGTAGCTGGACCCAGCAGATGGACTGGAGGGACGCTGGTTTGTTGCTTGCATTAAAGGTGGTTTGCACTGATTCTTCTGTTGCAGGGAGTGAAAGGCAGCAAGTGTTTGGTTTGAGAAGTGCAGTGAGGAATGAGTCCAAAACACAATAGGTAAAACAAATATCTTTACTGGCAGTGGATGACTGTTCCTCTGCCATATAACTGTGACGAAAGAAGATTTACTTCATGGGTAATGCCCAGATTTGTTGAAAATATTGGTTGACTTCCTCAGCAGGCCAGAAATCATCTTGCAGTAAAACACAATATGTTATTACTTCTCTGGGTTACTGCTGTTACAAGTTGATGACTGCATGATGAGAAATTTAAATTTTTCAGTGATAACATTTAACAGAGGCAGTCTCAGGAAAACAAGAGAGGCAATTGCAAGCATTTGGGTAAGTGCATGGGCACTGCAGTTAGACTGTTTCAAGAATCCCTTACTGTATCCATCATAAAAACAATCTCTATGATGTGAGAAGATTGATAACACTCTGTAGTGTACATGATTTTCACTCAGTCTGTAGATTACAAAGCTGAATATAAGTTGCATCACATCACAATCACAGTATATCATGTCTCCAGGCTAAACTAGAAGTCTTCTAAGGAGGTCCTTCAGTTCAAACTAAGTTTTATTTACTTAACCAATGCCTGGAAATACCCTACAGTTTTACAGTGGAAAGGAATTCATTCTTTCTCTCTTTTTTTTTAAGTGTACTGAATGATTGATTATACCCAATTGTCATCCCAAATTTATACACTGAATAAAGAAATTCCTTTTGCAAGATTCTGACTGTATTTTGTAACACATTTGAGGAACTCTCATATGGATTACATCTCCTGAATCTGCTGGTGCCTGACATATGTTCTGTGAAAGAGAAAAATGACGTATTGTTCTGTAAAACTATTCCCCGTGTCTTCCCACTTGCCAAACTTACTACACATTATGTGAGGGGAAAAAAGGTCAAGAGTGTTTCAGGAAAAGTGGAACAAACAATTGCAGTTGATTGTGACAGCAATGAATATACCTATAAGCGTAAATGCTGGTATCAGGAATATTCTTTAGGCTCGCTGAAATGCTTGGACTTGGCATATTTCAGACTGCCTGGTTTGTACCCCGTGGAACAGGCCCAGCCCTGTTCATATACATAAACTGAGTGTTAGGTGTGATGAGCAAACCATGAATGGATAGATAACAGCTTTCACAATCCTTTTTGAAATGCACATCAATGATGCTTTGCCATAGGAGCCTGTATACAAAATACCACATTTGACAGTTGGCTTTAAAGAAACTTACGAGATAATAGAGCAGAAAGAACACGTCTTTGGACTATTTTATAGAGTGCAATTACATTTTAATGTGTAAAAAGTCCTTGAATGAGGAATTTTAGCTTTGTTTTCTCAGGAGATTGCGAGAGAAATAAAAAAATGACCCTTGGAAACGAGGCTTTTAAGACTATTGTACTCCAATATAGTCCATCAGACCTCATGTGCTACTTCTGATGCTGTTTGGATAGAAACATGACAAAATTAACTATTTCAAGAAGTGGTGGTGACAACGGTGTAGCGATCTTCTCCTTCTTTAAGGTCAACACCAAATCCAGGATCTAAGGTGTGTTGAGCTCTTAGGCTCAGTCCCATTGTGTCCATCCACATTGTCTGGCTGACTGCAGCTCACCACAGCTCTAAGCTGCGTTTCCCACTCATGCTGTAGTGTGCATGATGAGGTTTCTCTTTGGCATCACGTGTGTTTGCAGAGATACTTGGAGTCTAAACATGTTGTGTGCATGAAGATGAATTTTTGTTTAGTCCTGTTTTGAGTGCTTCTTTATCCCAGGCCCTGGCATTCATAGAGAATTTCAAATTCCCTGTCTACTAGAATGGTGACAGGACCATGCACAACCGAACCAGGAGGTTTCTGACGTGTATTGAGGACATTTTGTTGTGGCAGGCGATGAATGAACTGATTGCTGGGCCTGTTACACACAAAGAAGGAAGAACTGGTTGAAAAGGTGAAGGTCAAGGCCAGCCTTGGCTGCAACGACCGTGAGACTTGGCAGATTCCCATGTAAGACAGACTTGGAGGAATAAGGGGCCCAGGAGAGCAAGTCAGTCTTCAAGGACAACCTCCTGAGGGCATAAGAGTCGCCCACTGCAATAAATGGAAATGAAAGCAAGAGTAAGACTCTTGTTGCTTGTGTTACACTGGTAACATCCGTACTTGGGTACACTTGTGGTGGGTGGAGAGGGGAGTCCTGACCCAGCTCAGATGCTCATAGGCAGCACACAAAGGGGAAAGCAGAGATGGCAGCCCAGGAGGCATTCAGAGACACTGCGTGAGAATGCAAAGAAAGAACTGCAAAATCCAAAGCTCAAGCTGAGCTGAAATTAGCAAATGATGTAAAGGGTATAAAGAGGCTTCTTGTGCTTACATGCCTGGAAAGAGTGGCCAGTGTCAGCCTGGGCCCGGTGACCACACAGCGAGTCTGTTGTGATGAGGCAGGTTCAAGGTCAAGCCAGCAAATCAAGCCAACAGGTCAGGATCAGGGAGGTAGGAGACTGGGCACTGACACAGCTGCAGCACAGCTGCAGTGTCGCTCAGGCAGAGGCCAAGTGCAAGAGCCTCAGCTTGAAAGCAGCTCCCAAGGGATGGAGAGGCAGGCAGGCCCTTGCTGAGGTTGTCTCTAGCTTTATTCCCAACAAACAGCTCAGATCAGCAAAAAAGCTGACCTTGAACTCAGTCAAATAAACTCCTGAACCAACTAAAATCCTGGCAGGGGGAGTTGACTCGGGGTCCTGATGCACTACAGGCTGGGGATTTGCTGTCCTGAAATCGGTATTGCAGAATAAAACCGGTGGGACCTGGTGGACAAGGAGCTGACCATGAGTCAGCAACACACTCTCAGTGAAAAGAGGCTGACAGCACTCCAGGCTCTGCGAGCAAAAGGCCAGGCAGCCTCTGAAGGGCAGGCATTAGTCCCTCTGTTTGTTTACTCTGCCCCACTTCGGGCTCCCCATCACAAGAAAATGAAACACTAATGCAGGGCCAGTGGAGGGCTGCCAAGATTCTGTGTGGCTGGAGATTCTGAGGGCGGAGGAGCAGCTGAGAGAGCTGTGCTTGTTCAGTCCTGAGGAGAGGTGGCTTCAGAGAGAGCCCCCCATGCGGCTACTGAGGGGGGTGAGGAGAAGATGGAGCCCAACTCTTGCCAGAGGTGGACAGAGGCAGTAAAGATGTGTTGAAACACGAGAAACGTTGACTTGATACAGTCATTTTCTTTTTTGCTGTGGGGGTGGTTAAACACTGGAGCTAGCAGGATGCCCAGGGAGGCTGCAGTATCCCCCACCCTTGGAGGTGCTCAGAGCCAACCTGCATGGGGCCCTGAGCAGCCTGCTCTGAGCAGGAACCAGAGGGGAGGGGATCATCCCACAAGTGGGATTTCACATGGCAGCAAGGTACTTTGGTGTGGTGTTACAATGCAAGTCCGAGGACAGAGGTTTGCCCTTAGCAACACTTCTAACTCTCAGGAACACATACACATTATTCTGCTCCAACATCTGTTAATAATAGAGTATGAAGCAACACGACTTTCTAATGGAACGGTTGAGAAGAGCAACAGATGGAAAATTCTGTGCAAAATAAGTCATATCAGTACGATTTAATTTTTGTGTTTGCCTGGGACTCTGATAACAAAACGGCCTGATTCTGTGGCAGAATTACAGCAATGCTTGAGAACTGCCAGGAGCCCTGTTCCCTTCGCCACCACTGAGGAGCAAAGCCCTGAAATAAAACAGCGAGGTGGCTCCACAGGCTTGCTGCTGTCACTTTTCTGAACTCTCTCAGGCACAGCCTCTCAATTGCCAAACAGTATGGTGTCCTACCACTCTGCTCTGAAACTGAATCTACAGCTCCAGTGGTTAGGGTAGGCAGCGGGACTAACTCCAGTACATAAAACCACCAGCTGTGTTAATGCAGTAGGGCTGTGCTGTCCCAAGGATAGCCCACCGGCCTTGCTTTCCTGGACCTGTCACTTCCTTCTTCTGATCTCATTTTACCCAGATATTAAAGTCAAGAATTTCTTCAGTAAGCATCCTAATAAATATGGCAGTTTATTGTATTAGTTAATCACTGGGATTACACTCACATCTGTTGTGCTTTGAACCTCCCCACCTGCTTTGTGTCTTTGGTATCTGACGAAGTGGTGAGTCAAAAATGGCAAATGCACACAGGGAGCTTCACCCATCTGCCTGAAGTATCCATAGCTATTTAGCACAAAGGCAACTGGGTCTGTTGTCGTCACAGCTCTGAACGAAGAAACCTGCAGAAGATGTATTTGATCACAGTGATTTACCTGTGATCCAGTTGCATAACAAAGTGCTAAAACAAACAGCAGTGTAGGAAGTTTTCCTTAAAAACCTACCACATACCTGTATGACGATTCATACACTATACAGGGATATAGTTTTTCCTTTATAGAAAAAAAAGTTAATTCATATTGTTAGAGGGGAATTTACTTATTCCTAAGAAGAAAGGCTGGCATTGCTGAATTATTTTACAGAATTAGTTATGAGCAAAGCACCCTCAACAAAACATAAGGACAAATTGCTGGCCAAAGAAACTGGCACTGGGGGCTCCCCATTCTGTCAGCCACAACATTAGAACAGGGTTAGGGATGTTCTGCAGGATCTTTTCATAGGGGAAACTACACAGTGATTTTTAATCTTTTAATGCAAGTAAATATAAAAATATACCATCTCTATTGGCTATTTGTAAATTATATACCATTTGTAGAGCTGAGAGACTGGCTTTTTCAATAACTAATTTTCATATAAAACATCTGTCAGTACGCTAGTGCATGCAGAGGGCCTTAATCCATGGTAAGTAAATAGCTGGAAACCGTCCTTTTATATTTAGTATTCCTTGATTTACTCTTTGAAATTTTTTGGTAGACACAGCAGACAGTTTCTACAGCAGCCTATAGACATTTTAACACTTCTTCATTTTAAAAAAGTTCAGTTCCTAATTTTATGCACATTTGGCCTTACCACAATAAGTCCACATTCAGAAGATTACAAGAGTATGAAATTTTTATGTCTGATAACAAAAACTGCTTTGAATAGAACTTTTTAAAAAAGCTCCATTGTAGTTTTAATGAGTGCCAGATTCATCAGGTAGCCTGCAACCTGCAGCATTTAAAATATACATTTGAGAAGTATGAGGAGAATATTCTTGCCTAAAGAGAAGAACTGAATTTATTCAGCAAGAAAGCGTTCAATCTGGTAAGAAACTTTTACTTGCAAATGACTTGAATGAGTGATTTCTTTCTCCTGAATCCATGCATATTGAAAGATGCTGCCTGACCCTGCTGCTTCACTAAAAAATACTTCCTTAAGCAAACTATCTGCTGGGCTGAAAAAATCTCCACAATAATCACTAAGTGTGGGAAAGAATTGGGTATGTTCCTTTAATGTTGCCATCACTGTTTCTTGAAACTTTCTCAGAGATTTTTTTTTCTGTGCAAAGAAGAGAACAGCTTCTTTCTTTTTTCTATCTTTCGTTTCTTTGAAGTTCCTAACAGGGAGGCCGGCTGCAAGGTGTCTGACTCACATCTAAACTGGAACTGGGCAAAGACCACCCCTTGTTTTCAAACACTCCTATGAATAATCAGCATCCACTGGAAAGCACTTGATATTTGCTGGCTGAAGGCTGGATTTGGGCAGCAGACCTGAAAGGTGGCTTATTCTACTGTTAGATTGTGCCAGCTGTCACATCTGAATAAATTAGAAATCCACTCAAATTTTCTAAATTGTCTATGAATTGAAGTTAATATGCATAGAAATATTACTCATGTTTAATTTCTAAATTAATTGACATCTAAACAACTGATAAGGCATCCAGACTGCATAGGTAAAGCATATGTCTGGTTAAACCTTACAAAGGCTTGTAAATATTTACTAAATGCATACTTCACATCTTCAGTAGATTATGATGCAAATCTATCTAACAAACAAAAGGTATTATGGATCAGACTGCAAAGATTTGCAAATACTGACAGTAAACGAAATGCTGAGCTAATACAGCCTAATTGTAAACATTTAAATTTTCAAGTGTCTCATCTCTCAAAGCTCTGTAGTTTGAAGTTATGTTCATAAAAGTTCCCCCATCTCCTTTGTTAAACTTGTAATTAAAGCTGACCTGATTAAGAAGACCTGCTTTCTCAGTCTTGTTGGGAGGACACATTGATTAGAAAGCCAGGGAATCCTCATTTCTATCCAAGCAATGATCTCTGCCCAGGAGTCCACTGATTAATTAACGAGTATGTTTACCCTGGGTGTGTGAGTTTGAGCAGATTGGCCTCTGCACACAGCCGGGCTTCAAGGACAATGACAGCTGGTGGAATGCAGCACCCCTGAACCTCAACGATAACACAGCACAAGCTTCACACCAAAGTCCTTACCCAGCCATGGGGAGGTGTCACTTTTGGTCACGTCCACCTTAAATCATCATCTGCTCTTAAGCAAGAGAACTTAAGCTCTTTACAGTGCACTTTTGAATAAGTAACATTGAAAGGTTAAAAAAGATGTTTGTATGATCATGCAAGGAGTCAATAAGAATGTGGAATACTTGTAGACACGTATACTCTATAAATATGTATTTAGTTAATAAACTTGACAGACTTCTTGAAAGAGATTATCTTTGAAGAAACTGAATGATGAAATCACGTAATGCAGGTATGTGGGGTTTTTTAAAAGTACAGTATTTTGTCTTTAAGTATTGTCTCATGACAGTATTATGGCTAAGAAGTTTAATGGGATATTGATGTTTATGAATTTGGTGGTTTGGAAAACTTTGCATAGGGGAGATGACATAGTCACTCATTTACAACTTGGGATGGGTGTGTGTAAGATTCAAACAAGGTGACAAAAAACCCAAACCTTCAACCCCATTAAAATGGGGTTGAGAGCAAACTCTCATTCTAAGAGATGCTTTCCAAGTCTGTGAGCTGATGATGTTGTCAGGAGATGTACTGATAGGTGCTGAGATAACATAAACCTACTGTAACTTATTTGAGGGAATGATGACTAAAACAGACCCAAGTACACTCTGGGGTGAGTGAAGAAGTAATTCTTGGTACAAGGTATAAACTGCTGATCATATCAAAGTATTCTAAAACATATTTATTATAGCCATAGAGTGGGAAACTTCATAGTTTTCGATTTTGCCATTTTTGACAAACCCACTGGTGTTCCCAGGGGAAAACACCTCTTTCAGCAAGCTCTGCTAACAATGTTCTGAAGGAAATCCCTTTATGGGTTTCAGCAGCACTTAAGAGGAAGATCACTTTATTAGTAGTATGCTTTACTATCAAATGATTCGTACCTGGCTAGCGAGGAATTCTGTGATACTTAAGGTTCATTAATTGACAATATGTGTGCTCCAGCTTATGGTGATGATGAGGGTTTTATACCTCTGAAAGCCTTGCTGGAGTTATTTGGGTGGGAGATTTAGACTTGTACAGAGTTGGCTTCAGTCAGTGATCCCTAAACCCTGTTATTTCTTCGGGTGGCATTTGTTTGTAGGGTAAATTCTGTTTCCTGTGCTCCCTGTGAATCTCCCTCCACAAAACATGGGTGCCTACAGTTTGCATTAGGATTCAAATTCCCCCATGCTAAATACTGAACAGAGTAATTTTTGTCTTCAGAGGTTTTGTGCTTTTGCCTTACCTCTGTCCCCTTTATATTTTCCCTGCCAAAAGAAAATCGCTGCACCTGTCAATGTAGTGGTATCAACTTTAAAAAAGTAATTGGCTTCTCATGGAACTTCTCTTCCTTGCTCCACCGTTTCCAAGTGACATGATGTGTGGCCATTTCTTGTCTGTTTCTCATCTCCCTTTTGGAGACCTTAACCTGCTTTGCACCACTTTTATAGAAACCCACATGGTTTTGATTTGGCAGAGAATGGCAGATTGCTAACAGAAAGGATGTGGATGCTTGTTTTGGCATTTTGTTTGGTGTTTTTCATCTACATCTCCAGTTGTTTCCATATTGAGCTCGGTTATAAACTAGAAAGTATGCTCTGTGTTTTGTTAGGTTGATAACAACTCTCACGAGGTTTGGGAGTCCTATGAGGTTTCCTAAGAGCAAGTGCAAGGTGCTGCTGGAGCGAGTCCAGGAGGGGCCACCCAGTTGATCAGAGGGATGAAGCACCTGTCCTATGAGCAAAGGCTGAGAGAATTGGGTTTGTTCAGCCCAGAGAAGAGAAGGCTTCGGGGTGAGCTAATTGCAGCCCTCCAGTACCTGAAGGGAGCCTACAAAAAACATGGAGGGGGAGATTTTACAAGAGCATGTAGTGACAGGGCATGGGGGAATGGCTTCAAAATGAAAGACATTAGGTTTAGATCAGGTGTTAGGAAGAAATTATTTGGTGTGAGAGTGGTGAGGCCCTGGCACATGTTGCCCAGAGAAGCTGTGGCTGCCCCACCCCTGGCAGTGTTCAAGGCCAGGCTGGATGAGGTTCTGAGCAACCTGGTCTAGTGGAAGGTGTCCCTGCCCACCACAGGGTGCTTGGAATGAGATGATCTTTAAGGTTCCGTCCAACCCAGGCCATTCTATGATCCTTGAGATGGAGCTGCCCTGATGGCACTTCCATTCTTCTCTTGTCTGATTCAGATGAAGTAGACTTTTGGATGTTTTTTCATCCAGCCTCTTACTCCAAAGCACTAATAAATTTGGGAGAAAATTAAGGCTTGTAGGTCCAATTCAATTTACATGAGACCTCTTTTACTGCCAGCATGTAAGAGCTCAATTGTGTAAGTACCTGTATCAGTTTTAAAGCTCCTTTACATTATTAGGCTGCTACAAAGATAACTTAATGAATATTCACTGCTGGTAAACTACAACAAAAGATTGAGTAGGAATCTTCTTCTCTAAGTTACGTGGTTTTCAGTTGCTCCTATCTACAAAACAAATGTTCATCTCCCCCACCTCCAGCAAATCCTCTTATATCAGTTCCTATGCTAATCTTTTAGATATAATTTAGGTCGAGGTCAGGCATATTCATGTTATGCAAAACATAAAAGAAAAAGGCTTTGTGTCTTCTGGATTATGTGTAGAACAGCTTACTCTGAAAAGTCCAAGTATCATCTGCTTCATGGTTCTAACTTGGAGAGGAAAACCAAAGAGTAAAAAAAAAGTAAACTAGACTCACAGCTTCAGAATACACAAAATTAATCAATTTTCTTCATATCTATGAGGTTTTGCTTTCAGTTTTTCCTTCTTCCTTAACCCTCTTCCAAGTAAAGGCTGAAATCAAGGCAGTAGCAAGAGGTGGCTTTGAACACCAACACCTTTCCTAAAACATCATCTTTCATTAAAAGCTGCTGTGGTTGCAAAACAGTCTTGAAAACATGAACTAAGTGTAACCTGGGCAGAGACGTCTGCTTAAGCTTTCATGGAGTCTGAAATAATAGCTCTGAGAGATGTGAGCCTCATCTCAACAGGGTGTTCTCTCATATGCTTTCTATTTTAAACTTGAACTTTCTCTACTCTTCCTGCTCTCCCAGGCAGGCGAGGTTTAGTCACTGCGTGCAGTCAATTCACCCCAGTGACAAGGCATGTATTTACTCTGGGAAAGAAACCCTACCTATTTTTTCTCCAATTACGATAAAATGAAATCTAAGGGACCCAATGGTCCTATCTGCCAAGACAGACCCAGTCCAAGAGTGGCTGGAATTGCATGGTAGATCAGCTTGACAGGCCGCCAGACTGAACGTGCTGTCCATGGTCACATCGTCACATACTCTTCTGTCTGCAAAAGTGGCAAGCATCAGCAGCTTAAGAGAAGAGAGAAACAAATTCACACTAGACTTATAAAATATTTACTTTAATTCAAAATACAGATTTACTAAAATCCCTGAACATGTTTTTTTTTTTTTTTGCTTTCTTGTACACCTCAAATGGAAATTTTCCACAAGTAAATTGTCTCAATATTTGGATAATCATCCGATCCAAATTCAGTCTTGTTAAAGTACTGGCCATTTTTCGCAGAAAAGACTTTCAAATTCTGTGTGCTTTACAGTGGGTCTGGGGGCAGAGATGGAAGGCAGAAGGGAGGCAGACAGCCAGAGGTACAGACATGACTGTGATTGTGTCCCATATCCTTCCCCGTGTGCTCTTTCTCCCGCACTCAGCTTTACCAGGTGCTGCTGGAGCCTTTTTGGTTCTGTAAAATCCCTGAGTGCTGGATGCTTTGCCCTTCCCATCCCCTTGCTAGAGCAGACACGGGCATTGCTCCCCTCTCTCCTGGCTCTTTAGCCCAGACTGATCCCACCAGAGAAGTTCAATTTAACAGTGGGTGAATTAACAGTGTGCCTGCTGTGAGGGTCTCTCACGGTATACAAAAATTCACATGTAATGCTTTTTTTCTAAAAAACCCCTGAGCTACATGAAGTGCGTGGTTATGCGTTAAGGATACAAAGCCCCAAGCAATTTCATTTACTTCAGTGGGAGTTGCAAATACTGGCTGCTAAAACACAGCCAAAAATCACTGCAGAGTGTGGACTGGGAAAGTAAGTACTTGAAACCCAAGAAAATCCCCAAGCTAAGGTTACCGCTGCAACATTCAGTTCTTTTCGTTGCACATCTATATGTTTCATTATTAGTTAATCTATGTCCTGTGAGGTGTGTAGGATGTGCAATGAAGCCAAACCAATATTGGTTTGGAGAAGTTAGTATTTGTAATTTCCTGACTTTTGAATATTTGATTTTTCAGCCCCAGTAACGCACTAATGCTGTTTTACGTGTTTAATATATAATTGGCTTGAACTTTTTTCATCTTTTCAACTGTTGATACGATCATTAGTTTCTGGAGGAAGAGTGAAAAGAATGACGTTTTTTCTTTGGCCCAGTACCACAGAATCTATTTTATGCATTTTTTCATTGCAGTGTTACTATGTTGGTGAGGGAAACTTGGTGTAGGTGGGAATTTGGCGGCTCAGTGCCTCTCAGATGAATGAGACTTGGAAGCCTCTCAAGGCCGGTGTTATTTTTATTTCCTTTCCAAACTCGCGGGAAGCACTCAAAGATTTAAAGCTTTTTATATGTGTTTACAGGACGGTGGGTTTGCTCCAGCCGGCCCCCGCTGCACCAGCTCTTGAGCAGTTTGGGATAGTGTTTGTTTAGCACTCGATAAAAACAAAAGCTAAGCAGATTACCGCAGGTTAAATTAACATTTATGACCTTTAGCACGAAAAGCTCCACTTTCCTGCTGTGCATGAGGAACGTAAAAGGGCTGTTACGATGTGTCAGTGCACACACCAGCCGGACTCATCCTCTGAGCTGCTTTGGCAGCGGGTGAAGGTGCCCGCGAGGTGACACATGACCGTCCCTGTGCGCTGCCCTGCCCCACCTGCCGGGCCTCGGGCAGGGCCCTCAGCGCCCCGGGCCCGCGCACCTGCCGCGGAGGGCACG
>VXBT01009623.1:990756-1095458 GCA_013400235.1 Oriolus oriolus
GCTCCCGGCCCTGCGGCGGCCCCGGCATCGCCCGTCCGCAGCGGCGCGGGGGACGCGCTCGGCAGCCGCCGGCCCGGCCGGGCAGAGGCCCCGGCGCCGGTCGGGCTGTGCCCGGTGAACGGGGCCCGTGCGGGGGTGGCAGCGCGGTCCCGAGGCCGCCGGGCCCAGCAGAGCTGCCCGCAGTGCCCCTGCCCGCCGCGGGCCAAGGTTGTTACAGGCATCCCTTTAGGAGATCACAGCATTATCAGGGTTGGGAGGGAGCTCTGCAGATCATCCCGTCCACTCGCCTTGCCAAGGCAGGTTCATGTAGAGCAAGTGACACAGGGACGCTTCCAGGTGGGTTTGGAACGTTTCGAGGGGAAGACTCCAAGACCTTCCTGGGCAGCCTGTTCCGGTGCTCTGCCACCCTCAGTGCAAAGAAGTTCTTCCTCATGTTCAGGTGAAACTCCTTGTGTTTTAGCTTATGGCCATGGTGGTTGCAGACCACCCTTTTGCCATTACGGCATGGCAGGTGCCGAGGAGGTTTTTTGAGTGTGCGGCAGCGGCCGCCTGCTCTCGTGCCGTTGAAAGTGACAAGATGTTACACACGGGTTTCGGCAATTGACAAACAACTCCGTGTCCATACGTGCTGAATGAGCAGGCTGGCACCGCGGAGCTGGCAGGGAAACGAGAGATGAGAGACGGGCTCACAATTCTCAGATTAGTTTGACACATTTTTGACACTTCTAAGAGTAGTGGGATGTGAAGAGTAAACTTAGAAGCATTTTCCTGCAAAAGCAGTTTTGGAGTACTACGGTGAGAGACAGAAGGCAGTATTACTTCAAAGAGTTTTTTTTCATGAGTGTAATTCAGTTAGGAGTTGAGTTAGAAGCACTCATTTGGTGTTTGTAACACCTGAACTGATTCACATTAAAACCCCAGCCGGAGAGTATAAACCATACCCCCTAAGCTAGAACAATGTCATGGGGAGACATCATTTCTTTTAAATGAAGGATTTTTGTGGTTCAGTTTTCTAGGTGACTCAACCAAGCACAGCCTTATCAGTTTCATTCTGAACCTGCTCCCCAGCCAGAGGAACAATGGACAGTTCAACACCGGAGTAAATCTCCAATGTCCTGGATTTAGGCTGTTGTAACTCAGACCAGAATTTCATCTCCTACACACAGGATCAGTAGATACAGGATTCCCCCAAGAAAATGCTTTAAAATGCATTAAAGGAAAGAGTGTGCTACAGGCAGTTTATGTCTTCATAATCTGAATTAGACTATAATTGCATATCTCAGTTGATGATGGTGCTGAGGTCAGTGAAAGCATGTACTGAATCAATTAATTTGTGACAGCTGAGTTTTTCCCTAGCTCAGCCTTTGGATTTCATTCAAAACTTTATTTAAAGAAACAACAATGTGTTAATTTGCTGTATGCTTTATGTGAAGCATTCTAGAAAGCTGGAACCAAGTCTTGGATTTTTTTTTTTCTATGCCTAAATCTCCAGCTGACTTCAGTGGGAGTGTTGCACAAGACAGGAGTTCAAGTGTGAGCCTTTTATGTGGTTAAATAGATAATTGATATGGGTGCGGTTATACCACTTGTTTTTAATATAAATAGCAGTGTGCTTGGTAGGCAGAGAGGGGCGGATGATATGGTGATGGCATTTAGAACTGTTTCAATAAATATGTAGTTTGGGATTAGGCTGAGTGTTAATTGCTACTGGCACATGCAGTTTGTTATTATCTTCAGGTGGAAGAGGCGCCGGCCATCACACCCAGCTGCCCTTGATGGCTGCTGCAGATAGGGAGGCTCCGTCTTCTTGGCCAGCTCAGGCTCGTGTCCATCCCTCGGTAGTGCACTCACGTTGGCTCTTGCAGTGAATCATGCCTGAGGTTCAGCCTTTAAAGGCCCAGTTGACAATCAATATCTGGTGAAAGAGGAAGCCAAATGATTCTCAGCCTTGGGGTTTAAAATGGAAGTCTAGTGATGGGCTGTTCCTATTTAGTAGAAAAAAAGGCATAGCTTTAGAAAAGGCTGCCTGTGACTCCATTAATGTTGCAGATTGATTGATTGATAAGGAGTGTAGTAGATCTTTTTTCTCAACTGTTTGGTGTGGTGTGATGGAGTGACTTAGAAGCTATTTGATGTATAAGGCAGTGACAATATCGTGTAAATAAATCACACAGTTTAGCTTGTTTATCTTTCTTATTCCTTTCTTAAGGCTGTAG
Source organism: Oriolus oriolus (assembly GCA_013400235.1). Classification (NCBI taxonomy): domain Eukaryota; kingdom Metazoa; phylum Chordata; class Aves; order Passeriformes; family Corvidae; genus Oriolus; species Oriolus oriolus. The sequence goes on from VXBT01009623.1 coordinate 992,973, forward strand.
AGGGAAATGTGACTTTTTGGTTCTTCCTTAGAACTAATCCAAGTACTAATTTTGTTTTAATGGTATTTTAGTTTTATTTATTATTGTACAAAAAGAATGAAAAATATATAACAGTGGAAATAAGATGTGAAACATGTATATGATTAATTGGTTGTGTTTGTTTCTTCTAGGGAAAATCCAGAACGTACCTTTGATTTGGTACTGAAAGTAAAATGCCAAGCTTCAGAAAACGAAGGTAATACACTGTGCCTATGATATTTGTTTAGAGAAATGAGAGCTGGAAAAAAATACTTGGCATCTCAGTCTAGTGTTATTTTATACTTTGATTTGCTTTTGGACTGAGAATGTGTTAAAATGTGCCTATGATTATTTTATTGCTTTTTAAAATCTATTACTTTGTAGTTGTTGTGTGGTTTTGTTATGTTTTCATTTTAGCTGTTGTAAAAATATTTTTGTTCTGCATGATATATTTGCAAAACTTGGACTTGAAATGTATTTTCTACTCTTAAAATGTTGATTCTGTGTAAGATTTCATTTTAGAAGAACAATTGACTTCTGTCTATCAGGGGAGTGTTAATTTTGATCAGTGTGATAGAGAAAAAGTAAGTTATTTTCTAAACAACAGTAGGAAGAGGCTTTCTTTGTAGCTCATGTTTGGTGGCTGCCTTGGTTTGCTACACCATACAAACAGCAGTGAGAGCTGACTTGAGCTTGTATCAGCCGTCACTTTCACATCTCTATAAACACGAGGTAAAAGAGATGTAGTAGTGTAAGAGTTGTCCGGGAGAGGCTTTTTTTCCTCTTAGGTAAAAAGAAGATGGGATTTCCAGCACTGAAATGAAAGTGACCTCTTGAAAGTCTGCTGGGGGAACTCAGCTCATGTTCTCATCCGAGGTTGTTGGCCTTACAAAAGCAAAGGGAGAGGAGGAGTCTTGTTGGTGTTGTGTTGTAGTCCTGTTAGTCTGGGACAGCTGTGTCTTAATCACAACTGTAAAAACAATAAACTACATCTTAAAATAGACTATCGTTCTTATCCTACTGTGCTAATGGATACTGTTTCCAGAGTTTACTGCTCTAACAAGTAAGAGGCCTGTAGAAGTTTATAGCCCCCAACTACTCCTTTTTTTTTCTGTCAGTGTTAGTCATGGGAATGTGCCTAATGTGTTTGGAAGAAAAACCATTTTTGTTCAAGCTAAACAGTTGAAGTTCTTCAGGTCTTTTAATTATTTTTGTGACCAGCCAGCATCCTTCAGTTTATCTCCTGCTTTTTTGATTTGCTGTTGGTATTGTCATAGTTTGGCAAATCAGGTGGACTTCCCTAACTCTGATCATTGTTGTGGCTTGTATCACGTAGCACTGTTTGCCTTCTTTTCTCTCCCTTTTGCAGTTTTTGCCTTTGTGATTTCATAGGTGATGTCTGAGAACTCTGCTTAGCTACTTGACTTTGGATCTGTTCCTCCTTGCATTGTGCTTTTAGCTCTGCCTCCACCCAGCATCCGTTCGTGGGGGCCTGTTCATGTCTTGGCTTAGGCCCAGCTTCAGCCTGCAGATTTTATTTCCTTTCTTCCTTTCCCTCCTGAGATCTAGACTGTTGGTACTCCTTCCAAGTCTTCATCTTGAAATCTTGAATAGTGTGGGCTGTTTTCTTCTGTGATCAGAACATGGATCTATATCCTTTTGGTTCCTTTTATCTCTTGTTTGACTTCTGATTTTTCTTGTGCATCTTTTTCCCACTGCTGCCATAAGAAACCACTTCTCATTGCTTGCAGCTGTCTGAATGACCGCCTACACCTGAATTTTGGTCATAGGCATTTTCCCTGCCTCTCTTGGTAGGCAGTTTTGCCATTTATCACTTGTCCTCTGTGGAGAGGAGCATCATTAAGAAATCTGCGAGTGTCTCCTCGCACTGTGACATGAGTTAATGTGGAGACTGTGACTATATTGTGGTTGCATTCTTTGCTGTTTCTCTTTTTGTCAGAATCCCTTCGATGCCGTGTGGGCTCAGTTGCTCTTGGTTTGTGGTGTGGCCAAAGACAGGAGGGAGGTTTGATACCAGTAATTTTTTGGATTCTGCAGTGTGTGACTGGTGAGGGGTTTAGGGGTCTTTAGCTGGTCTGGAGCTTGTGTTGATTCTTGCATGCACCCACAGATCAGGACAAAAGTACAGTCCCTTTAGCCAATCCAACAGTGCTGGCTGAATATTCCAGTTACCATCCTCTTGTACTTGGTGACCCATCTGGGATTTGCTTTAATGTCTTTCATATCATATCTAATTCAGATAACAAACTCACTCTAGTGAGGGCTTGACATCATATTTACATATGGTATTATGAGCACAATGATGTATCAAATTAATATATCTGAATGTTGAAGTTATCTAAAGGAAATTCACAAGGGACAAAAGTGTATTGTCTTCACTGCCACTTTAGAAATGGAGCACAGGGCTTGTCATGCAAAACAGGGAGCTTTCAAGGTTGGTTTATTATAAGGCCTAACAAATTTGACAGTTACCCTGTATTGTAGGTCTTGCCTTTAAATAGATTTTCATGCTAGGATAATCTTTTGAATATATCATACTTGAAAACGTGATCCATTCACCTGGTTCTTTGCTCATGCCTCTTTCTTTCTTATGAAAGAGATTTGTGTTTAAATAGGGGCTTTCTCCCTCGCATCCCATCTGCTCCTTGTACTCGATCCTGAAGCTATGTCGGGACTGAATTTGTGACATCACTGTCACCAGTGTTGCCGTGGAAATATCACAGCCACAAAATTATGATCTCCCTGCATGAGTGAGCAGCAGGAGAAGCCGACTTAGGAGAGAGGAAGACCTTAATGTGACCCGTGTATCTTTAAGATTTTTCTTTTCAAGCTTTGCTGTAGTCTGCGTTCTCCTGCATTTTAATTTCCCTGTGCCAATGTGTAACTGTTCTAACAAATCAAAATTGAGGTGGCCCTACTGCATGTGTAGCTCTTTCTAAGATGTTTTTATGAGGATGCTAAATGCCTGCGACAGTGTGACATACTGAAGAATTTTGCTGTTAAAATTGTTAAACACTTTTGGAAAAGTAATTTTTCATAACTTCTTAATTACAATGTAGCTCTCAAGGAATGTCAGTTTTTCAGATGTTACATTGTCCCAGGATTTTTCCAACTCTAAAGGATCATACATACATGAAATGCAGCAGGGTTTATATGTGTTAAGAAATTTGTTCTTCAATCATTCCACTAATTATTTTCAGCATAGGTGTTTACATTGAGTAGCAACCAAAGAGGTTTCATGTAGGGTAATATGAATTTATCACTTCATGTTTGGTTGGTAGTTCCCGAGTTGGTTACCGGCTCACTTGTTCTAGCGTGTATATACTTGTAGCTGGATCAAAATTTTGTTTCCCATTGGATACATGGTTGTTGGATTTTTTTGTGATTTAAGAGTAGCTTACATACTTGAATATTTGTTACTCTGTTTTGAACTACAGGAGTGCACAGTAGGATTGCTAGAGCAGTGATCTTCCAACCCTTTCCTCCGGCAGGAGAGAAAAAAAGGATACTCTCTACTTAAATATTCTCATAATTCCCTCAACAGTTTAGGGTTGCTGACTGTATTTTCAGAGTAAATCTCCAAAGATGAGACAAAACCCTTAAGACGAACATCAGCTTGTAGCCCATGTCAAAACTTCCAAGTCCTTTGCAGTGCTGAGGGTAGTAAGCATCAATTAGTAACTAGTCAGTGTGACAACTTTCACTTACGAAAATTCATAGCCCATTTCTCACAAAACTTTGAGATGAATTAGCTTCTGTTCACCAGAGTTTGCTAAGTAACTGGGACATAAGTGCTAAGCTATTCTAACAGCTTGGTATTTGTTAATTGTGAATTTGGCTTGCAGTGTGAGTAGCACCTTACAGCAAAAATTTTACGCTGCCTTCCAGGCAGTTGCATATTTTTGTAATTCTTTTCTATGTTATTCCTTAGTGAACAAGCAAACAAGAAATAGCAGAAATGTGTGCTCAATTTAATATCAGCAGCAGGCCTTCTGTATTAAATTTTCACTTACAGACCCAGAGGGCAACTTGATAACAGATATCATCAAAACTGCTGTGTTATTTTAAGGACAAGAATTGCTCTTTAGCTTTAGGGTGAAAAGCTTTTTGCAGTTTGGGCTGAATCACCCTTGCTGGGTATCAGGAGTAAAGCAGGGGTACCGTTGTCCTAAGTGCACAGTCTTACATAAGGCTATTGCTCAACAGCTGCACCTATAGCAACTTTACTCTTCTCCTGGCACTCTTTTGTCTCTTGAAAATTACGCTGCAGCTGACACTGGAAGATGTGCTGGAGCTTAGGAACTGTCTGAACAAAGCAGTCTGCAGGTCCTTTTTTGGTATCCAGATCCTTCTATCATGAAAAGTAAATTGAATTTCTGGAAGGTTGATATTTCTGAACTTTTCCACAGGAGATGTCCACATTAATAGTGCCATTGTAATCTTTGTGAGGAGTGTATGTTTATCTGTGTACTATGAGTGCACAAGCATATATAGGTTGTGCATACACACCTCTAAGTCTGATCTGTGGATTTGAGTTAAATGGGCAGAGATGAAGTTGGTCATTTAACTGAGTCTATAAATTTTGTGTCCTGTGTATTGGTTCTTTTAAAACTGGGCTGCAGATGAAAAAGGCGGTGCAGGTAGAGCAGCCAGCAGTAGAAAAGCAATGTGCAACAGCTTCTGTGAACATAAAGTCTTCAGCATTTCTGTCCCTGGTTTCCCAAGAAGATGACTCAGATTGGTTTCAGTGTGGTTAAGAGGGTGCTGTTTTGTACATCTTCATTTTCTTTGATTATAGCACATAAAAAAAGTAACAAAAAGGCTCCTTGGGGGTTGCAGGTAGATCTAGAAAAGTCAACCACTGAATGTTGTGGTTTGGGTGTAAAGCAGTCCTGACTGTTAAAGTTTTACCCTTTTAAAGTACCAGTTCATTTTCAGTTCAATCTAAGAATAATTGTTGGAACACCCTTGAAATTTGGTTGCTTTGTCTCTATTTCTTTAAATGCTAAGAAGTCTTATACAGCTCTAGGGCTAGATAATGTGATATTCAGAGAAGGTGTTAAATAGATTGTGTTGAATTGCATGAATAACTCTTGTAGTTTATCTTGCCTCTGCCAAAATGATAATAAATCGTAGTGATGTGTAATCTCTAAATTATTTTTCTGTGAAGGGTCTTATTTTCATTAAATTTTCAAGAAAAAGCCACAAATCCAGTTATATCGTGTGTTGGTAGAGTTAAAAACTGTGTGCGTTAAGTCCAGAAATTAGTCTAGAGATGCAAAATTCTGTGTATGAGGTTTGATTGCTGTCTGTAAGGTGCTAACAAAATATGTAAATCCAGAAAGGTCCCAATTCCAAAAAAAGGTTTAATGCAGTTGGTAGTTTTGTCCAAGGGTAACCTGTCTTGCTTTGGTAAGGTTTTGGTTAAGAATTTTCCAAAGCTGCCCCTAGGATTGTGGACAGAGCAAGCACTACTTTTTCTTCTTCTGTTTTTTCTTCACTCTAGGGAGTTGTTTGTTAACCACAGTGGGTGAGCCAGTGGGTGTAACATGCTGATCAAGATAACTCCTTTCCTCTGCTCTACATTCTTTTTTGTAGAGCATCTCTTGAGCCTGATGAAAAAGATAATTCTATCAGTGTAACACATGAAGAAGTCTGCCGGATTTTTTTTAAGAGCAGTTAAAACTTTTGATGCAGTCTTTATGTACTGCTAGCCTTTTTCACTATTGGTTTTAGCTGGAAGAGTACTAAATAAATACTGGCCCACGGAAAGTTAGGTTTCTCTACTTTTGTAAAGCATGCTCTGTTCTTCAAGTGACTGTGGAGAGCAGCTATATGCTATATGCTAGAACTAGATAAGCTATGAACTAGTAAGCTTTCCTACAAGTCTCTCATTTATCTGTATATTTTTAGTCTCAAATACTGTGTAAACATATTAGAATTTATTTTATACCAGTAAAAAGTTAAAGGTGCTTTTTCAATTGGTAAAATGTCATTTCAGAGCGTTGGATATCTGCTTATAGTCTTAGCTTAGATGCAGTTTTTGTGTATTAAAAACCCAAAACTTTCTTTTTAAGCTTTTCAGAAGTTTTATTAAGCTTAACATCCGCTCCCCTGCCCCCTCTCCCCCGCCCCAACTCATTAACTCATGTGTTGTTATTTAGGTTAGTGCTACTTCCCTGTAGTGGTTTCTTGCTTTTCTGTTGAAATTTTGAAGCTAAAAAGGACATTTAATCTAGCCTGGTTTCTCTATAGGATTGATTGATTAGGAGAAGGAAATGTCCCAGTGTTTTGCTGAGGGTTATGTAAATGTTTTGAAGACAAAAGCAGGTAGTGTATAAAAAGCAGGTAGAGCATCACTTTTGTCCTTTAGACAAAGCCAAGGAATATAAGCCAGAGTTTGCTGAAATTCTCTTGTGTACAAACACTAAGCATAGCTGTAAATCCTTCATAAATTACAATCTTTAAACCCTCCAGTTGCAGCTAAATGAGTATTTTCATTGTGTTCAAATTTCATGCATTTAATTGGAATGCCCCTGAGGGTATGAACAATGTCTTCTGTGTGTTTGGACTGTCACTAGCACAGAGTGGGTGCTGGAAAATTACGAACAACAAAAACAATTAAGACAAGAATGATTTTGCATCTAAGATAAAGATTGGCATTTTGATGCTTTTTACCTTTTCCTTCTGTTCTCCAGAGATTGAGAAATGGAGTCTAGTCTCTCCAGCTTTCAGCTTCTCCATAGATGCAAAAACATGGAGGAAAATGTTGCTACTTTTCAGTGTCTCATTTCCTACAGATCTTTTTTTTCCGCCAACCTCCAGAGATTCTTGGATGTATGTGTAATTTGGAGGTGGGTGCAGATATGTGTGTGTAGGAGGGGAAGGGGTGAGAGCTGCTGAAGAAATAGGTCAAGGAAGCCCTTTCTCCTATCTCGCCTGCATTCTTTACCAGGGTGAAGAGACCTTAGTGGGGAGGGCTGACCCTGCTCCCCAGCAAGCAGAGGACAGTCCTGGGAGGAGTGGCAGGCTCTGCTCCACTGCAGAGATTCCAGCTGTAGTAATGTGGGGGCAGGCGCTGTGGTATCAGTGCTGGTAGAGATGAATTGTTCCCCTGCAGGCACTTGCCCGTCTGTGTCAGTTTTTCATGTAACGCCATATGCCACTTGCAGCGGTGTGATTGGGTTTTGGGCAGTGAAATTAAAAGGGGAAAATGAGTTTGATGAGTTAAGTAACTTGGTATAGAAAGGATTTTGTATAAAATTGAGTAGAATGAACAAACTAGTATTAGTATAACTAAACATAAGCTGAAAACAGCAATCTGTGTAATGTATCGTGTAATGTAGTCAATCAGTATGAAAGTTGACGTTCTTGTGCTTTTTTCAAATTTAATTTTAGTTTCATTTTAGTACTTCACTATTTGAGATGGCTGCCTGGGGGATAGTTTGTGGGCTTTTAAATTGCTTGCATTCAGAAGTGTTAAGAGTTTGCATATTTTCCTAAGCTAATGTCAGCATGCTTCAGCCCTCCCACACACTGAACAGCCAGCCCATCGTACACAGAGATTTATCTTTCTTCAGTGGGATATTTTATGCTGCTTGCTCTCTTCATATATAGTTTAATGACTTCTTTTTTCTCATGTACAGAGGATTTAAAATCTGCAGAAAAAGCTTTGAAAACTGGTTAAACTTCCGAGGTTTAAAATGCATTTTTGCAAAGCTGTAAGACACTTCTCTGTCTACCACTAACTTGAAGAGGCTGAAGTGTAGGGTTTCCTGTCTGGTTAACAAAAATAGTCTTTTTACTTCTATTTTCCTTTGTCACTGGTGATATTATCTGGAGAATGGCAGATACATGTAGATGCACATGCTCATTGTCTAACTGTTGAAATAGATACTTCAGTTTATAAATAAAATAAAACATGATCAGGGCTACAAAGGGAAGAGTTACATAAATGTTTGTGAAGGGCTTAAAAACCCCTGAAGCCAAATAAAGTGCTATTTTTATTCCTTAAAATAATGTAGTAAGAGCAGTTTGAGCATAGCTTTGCTTTACAACTAGTATGTTAAGAATCTGTATTTTTCATGGCAGGCTGACATGTGATAACTCCAAGATCCTGGTAAAAACATGATATTTACAGGCAAATACTTAGGATGGAAGATTCTAAGTGACTGACAGATCAACTAATAAAATGCTGAAAACATGAACTTCTTATATTCGCCTTTAATATTTTTCCATGTATTTTGGAGAACTGTAGCTTTATGCTTAGAAGTGAATAATGTGGGTGAACAAAGATTTTTTTATATTTTGTGAATCTGGTTTAGAAGAAAAGTTTAAAACTTAGTACTGAACTTTATATGGAAAAAAGAAGAGAAAAAGCAGAAGTAAAGAAAAAAGGCCTGAACAAGATTTTGGGTGTGGTATCTGCGCTTCCTGCACTGGGGAAGCCAAGGCAGCAGTTTACAGTCATACTGTGTTCCTTTGCAAAATTCTCAGTCCTTGTTTGGAAGGTTATGTCCAAATATTAAATCCTTAATTAGAAACAAGGTTTTAACAACGCCCTTAGATTATGTTTCCTGGATCTGGTTTCTTTACACATTCAGATGTAGATTAAAACCTAGCTAAAATAAAAAACTTGTGTCTGAAAGGAGCATATTGGTTACAGTTTCTCTGGGACATATTTTGCAAACTTTCTTAGTTAATGGCAAGTTTGATCATCATAGAGGCATAATCGTCATAACCAAGGTATTTTGCCATAAGTGGTTTAGCACTGCACTGTTCCTTAAACTCAGAACAATAAAGTGACACAAATACTTCCTATTCATCTAACTTTAGATGCTGTTCAACATCAAGGGTTTTATTTGTTGTGCCACTTGAACCTGTATTAGAACACATATAAATATGGGTAAGTTGTGTTGTCATTGTGTGGATGGGGTGAAGTGTTTGCTTTTGGGAGGAGGCAGTTCTTTTGCTGTGTTAAAGGACTACCTAAACACAAAGATCTGCTGTCTTAGTATTTAAATACTGGATGCTAAATATTGAGTTTAACTGTCTTGAGATCATTGCACTTGACACAGAGAAGCCTTGCTGATAATGATTATAGGCATGGCGTTATTTCCGTCAGAAGTTACAAAGAAAAGCTTAACATTTTACGGTGGCTGTTTCCAGGAATGAAATTGAGTTATTATGGAACAGTGATAATTTTTATATCCTCATGTTAAGATGCAGTAAAAAAAAAAAAAAAAGTGTTCTGTGCTGCGTTGAATATGTTTGTGTTCTGTTTAAATGCAAAATAAGAAAATGTAGCAGCGTAAAGGACAAGGGTTGTGTGATGCTTGCAAACTTACCTAGGAGTCTGGAAGTCTGTGCTGAGTGTGAAATAATGGAGTGAAACCATTGTGCCTTTAGAGTGACGAGAAGGAAACAGTTACTGTAACTTAGTCTTGCTGGCAAGAGCTGATCATTTATGCATCCTGTTCCCATCTTCTAGAGGTCATTTGGCTCCTAAGCTGTGTGTGTTTGCTGTTTGTGTTTCACTTCAAATAGCTGGCACTGCTAAAAGAATGTGAGGGAAGCATCCTTCCCGCTTCTGGTGGCACCTGGCAGGCTGGCTCCGTGGGCACGCTCGCCGTTCAGCTGCTGGGGCTGCCTCTGGAGCTGACAAGAAAAGTTAATTATGCAGGTCAGATAGGGAGCAACTGATGGGATTTTTATGCCGTGCAATGTAGCATTGGTGTTGTTTCACCTCTTTGTGTTAATTTCAGCTTTTCAGGTTCATTAAAATAAATGTATTGCCAGTTCAGGAAGCTAAACACAACTAGGTATGCCTTTACTCTGTCCTACTACCTTCCTGTTGGCTTTGTGTTGGCATCTGTTTGGGTTTTGTTAAACTCTTGTTCTATTTTTGAAGAAATGGGTTTGACAACTTTAGTGAATTTTTTTCCCCCCGGTTTTCTGTTCACAGCAAAATTTAGCTCTTAAGAAAAAACCCAGATACTCAAAGTTAGATCCCTGTTACCCGTGGTCACTTTAAAGCATTGCAGGTTTGGAGACAGATTAAATTTTCAATTTGTGTAAATGAAGTTCTGGCTAAAGACCACAATTGTGCTAGATTGGTATCATGCAGTAATTCATAGAACTGAAAATAGTTAACAGTATTGTGGCACAGCAGAGGAAATTCTGATGAATTTTGTGTCCAGGAAAGACTTTTGCTGGTATTCATACTCTAGGTAACCTTTCCCCGCTAAGAATACTGCCAGATTAACAAGAACTTCAGTTTCCTAGTAGCAGATGAACTTTTGCTGTCATGTTGGAGGAGGCTGTGATGCCAGTGGTTTTGTGCCAGGACAAGTAAAGCTTCTTGACACCGAAACTGAGTTAGTTGAGGTTCTGAGCATTCAGTTTCTGTTTCAATCCGGCATTTTTAATTGGTGCATCTGAGTAAACTCATTTTAGTTCTGGGAATGGGCACATCCCATGCAATGTAAGTACGTGTTTCCATCTGCTTTAACTTGTGTTTGGAGCCCTCTAGCACCTTGCTAGTTTTAGTCTAAAAATGCTTTTAACAAGTGTCAGGAAGGGAAAAAAAAAGTCAGAACTAGCATATGTAACTAATAAGTAAGGAATTTATATTTTTTTCTTGTCTTGGTATAATATGCTGTATTATACAAAGAATGATTTGAAATACATTCTTTTGCATTCTTGTTGTGATGTTAGAAATCAATACTATGACACTGCTTGATGAAAAAAAAAAAAAGCTTGAGATGACCACCCCTCAAGTGCCTGTCTGAAAACATTTTTCATTGGCAATAAAAACATTAATAAACTAAAGCCTGTCTTAAACTGTGTGGCAGCTAGTGATGGTGACTCTCTTCTTTTTGAAGAAACAATTTTGTGTGATGTTACTGGACACTGACAGATACAGCAGACTGTCACTGAGAATACTTGTCAGGTCTTGCAGTCCTTGGAGGGAATTTGCATTGTATTTTCTACAGTGAACAAACCAGAAATCCTTTCAGCTCCTGCTGTTGGGGAAAGTGATGAAGGACAAGGTAAACCTGATCAAACAATAATAAAAATTAAACTGCCAGAATTTTCAGTGGAAGTGAAATAGGATGAAGTTTGGAAATAAAAAGGTAGCAAATTGTGTTGGCTGTGGTCAGCAGAGCTCTTGAAGCCAGTAAATCCATGAGGATGGACAGATCCCAAGCACTTATTCTGTTAGTGCTGGGGAATGTGAACTTGGTCTGCTCATGTATGATCTGCTTCATGCAGTTTAAATAGATGAGAAAGATCTGAAACTGCGGTGTGCATTGAAGCTCTAAAAAGAGAAAAATGACTTTCCTTCCAGCCCTAAATTGCTTCAGTTTAATCTGCAGGTTTGCCTGACTCTCCTAGCATGGGATTGCATGTTTCTCAGCTCTGAAACACTGATTTTTCTCTGCAGTACCCAGAAAACTCCTTGGTAACAACATTTGCTCTAACAGAATCCATCTGTGTGGCTTCTCCTATCTGGGTGTTTTGCTTGGTGATGCTTTCTGTGGCTGCTGGACTCTCATAAACTGGAAAATACTCTGTGTGGTAATCTGTGAAAATAAGGATGCCTTGTTACAAGATGTTCTCCTCAAAAGGAGAGTACCCAGTAGAAATTTTAGCTTTCTGGTGAACAGCATACTTCATGTGCTCTCCAACTTTTAAAATATTCAACAACCCACCTAAAAGGAGAGAGAAGTACTGACGATAAAAATTGGAATGTGTATGCAGTCACTTCAGTAAGTTGTGGCCTCGGATTGCAGAATGATCTATGCATTGACCAGTTAACGTCATCATTAATGACTTTAGTAAAAGAGCCTGTAATTAATTCAGCTTAGGACAGTTGCAGAGGTGCTCATTATGGTTGTACTGTAGCATGGATTTAGAGCCAATCTGTGTAAAGTAAATATATACCTTAGTAGGTGCAGTTCTGGATTTCTGCTGAGAGCATAACTGGGCTCTGTATGGAGCCAAATCAGAATTGCTCACATTATGTCTTAGGAACATAATGGGATTTTATAATCTGATAAAAGAGCATTGTTTGTTTTGTGTCTCACCACGTACACTCCACCTTTTATCTTAATATAGCAGGGAAACTTGATACTGGCATGTGCTACTGAGGGACTTCTGCTACTTGAGTTCTGTTTCTATGTGTTTTAACACTAGAAATTATTCATCTAAGCATGACCAGTATGTTTTAATTGTCAGCACATCTTGAAAGATTCATCTTTCAGGGAGGAAGACGAAAAGACTTGCTAGGACAGAGAGTGCCAGAACAGCATAAACAATATTTGCAAACAAAGTGATGCTTCAAAGCACTTTGTATGCAGAGAGATCAAAGTGGGTTTGGTGTTTTCTTTCTTTGTTTTAAGACCTATATTTAGTTAATGTTGCTTTGGGTATGTAGAACAGTATATATTACTTAGCATAGCAGTTAGTATAGCTTATAGTTATATATAGCTTTGTGCTTGCACATTGAGCACAATGCAAATCATGAAACAGATACAGTTTGCTTAACCTGAGATAAATGTTGAAAGTTAAGTGTTACAGAAACTGAGAAAGTGCCTTTCTATTAATGCTCCAGAACCTCATTTTTTTCTTTTTAAGTCATAGCAGTATATATTCAATTCGTATATTTAATAGGAACATTAGAAGTCATGTCACATTTGTAAACCAAAAAGAAACGATAGTGTATGTTAAATTAATATTCTTGTCAGAGAGCAATATTGATCCATTACAAGAAAATAGTATGTTTTAGTACCCAAAGAAACCACATTTGAAATATATATCAATAGTTCTGAAGTTAATTTACCATGTCATGTTCATACATGGTTCACCAACAGTTATGGAGGTTTTTGTTTAACTTCACAGGGTATTAACTAGATGCACTGGAGTATTGCAAGTATGCAGGGTTAGGCAGAGACAGATTTTATTCCAGATCTACTCTGAACACCAATGGCCAGGAGAGATGAATTTGAAATCAATGTTTTCAACTTCATTAGGTTCTTCTTAAGAAAATGTTTACTGCAGAGCAGCATTGGAAAATGGTGTATTTGTTGAGATATGCTAATTGACTCCTCTAAGCTGAAATTATTAAGACATTCTAATATAATTTTTAATTGTCTTCAAATAAAATATGTGAGCAGTGAAACAAGAATTCTCTTTTATATGTAGCTATGTTAGAAGTTATGGGCATTGATAGAATGCACAGATGTGTGGATAAAACCTGCTTTATGCACAGTGAACTGCAGTCCTCCCCTGTAGAAATATCTGTGCTTAGAAAACTGATCCCATACACCAGAGATAAGGTGGTACAAAACACAGTGTCATACAGGATACCAGCCAAGTCTGGTCTTGAGTAGTGCTAAGTCAACAAAGAAAAGCATTTAATAAGCAATAGATGAAATATCTTCCTAACTTGTGGCTAGTAGCTCAGTAGTTATTAATAGGATACAAAATCTTTCAGCTCTGGAATATGTTTACAGAGCTAGCTCTGATATTTTCTTCCTTCTTTTGAGTGTCCTGTTATTGTCTTTGCTTCCTCCTTTGCATGTGTGAGGTTTATGTTTTCATTTGACTTAGCAATGCTAAGGGAAAAGGATGAAAATACCCCCACATTGTAAGGGCCAGACACAATCCTTAAACCTTGTTGGATTTTGCCTTGTTCAGCCAAACTGGGGAAAAAAATGGTTCTGCAAAAGTGAAACAGAAGTGCAAGCACCTGTCACCATGAAGGGAAGTGTCAAAAGGCCGGATCGTGTTGCTGAAAGCTTGGGTGATGCTTTACCGTGGGCCACATCAAGGAGCTTTAAGTGCTGCTCGTAAGTGTCCATTAGGCAAGTTCTGCAAAAAAAGCCAGGTCTCTGAAAAGCATTTTGCAGGAAGTAGATGCTTCAAGCTTGAAATGAATGACTAATACTGAGCACAGTGCATTTCTTGGTAGTACTTCTTTGCTGGTAATGGTAAGTGTTGCTGTCCTCTGTTCTACAACCTGTTTTTCCTGCACAGTTCCAGAAACTGTGTTAGTGGAACTGAGGTAAAAGTGAGCGGATGAGCACTCCTGAAACTGCCCCAAAAAGATGGCAAATACATGCTGTAAGTCAAGATAAAATTGCATTATAGAGAAATTACATAATTTTCCTAAGTGCTAGCTTTTCTTGTGCCTGGAGTAAATATTCTTTTGAAAAATAAGTTTTATAATATGAGAAAATGGCCTAAGTTTGTTTGTTCATTGGTGACTTAATCAGCTGTGTATTTGGCTGTAGTTAAAGCACTTTTATGAGCTCCCTTCAAGCAGGAGACAGTGGGGGCAAAGTCTGTGGTTAAGCAACACTTTCACTTCAAATAATCTGAATTTGGTGGGTAAGGCAGTGGAGAAGATTTGCTGTATAACCTTGTAAATGTATTTAAGCAATAGAAAACCTTAAAAAACAAGAGAGAAAAGAAGTGCTTCTTTATGAGCTATTGTATTATGAAGTATGAGGGGGCTGTGATTGTGACCTCTGTAAAGTGCTGTAATGTCTACACTTGAAAAGATTAAATAAGGCTCTGTTCTTCTTACCTTTGCACCACAGCGGCACTTCAGCTGCAAATATATGTGAAAGTTATAACTTACTGATGACCTGTAACTTCAAAAAGAAAATTGTTTTAGGCTTTATTCAAGTAGGAAATTTACCAAATGCTTCACTAAAACGTTGCAATTATTTCCTGATGCAACAACGCATTCGCAAGATGTTATTTCAAGACAGTCCTAATCCAAGAAATACAATAAATTAATTGTTTAAAAACTACGTGCCGTTCTACCCATTGCTTCTCAAACATAATTTAGTTACTTGTCAGTCTTCAAGGAACAGCAGTTGTGAGGATGGTACCCACTCTGCTTTCTGTATCTGCTGTTGAGGGCTGCCCTGCGAGGGAGAGGTGTGATTTGGCACCTCTTTGCTTTGATCCCCTCTGCAGCAGGAGAAGCTGAAAGCAGTCCCGACACCTCACGGGACAGTCCCAGTGTTGCTTTGCTTCTCTGAACTTGTCCTGCCTGAGAGAGCTGGCTGAGCAGAGCTGGCAGGTGTCTATGCCTGTCACTGGGTGCAGGGCTCCCCAGGGCACACGGAGAGCAGCGAGGAAATGTGGAAAGAAAATCCAGTGACCAAGGACTAATTTCGGGAGGGAGCAGATTAGGATTGCGCTTCTGTGTTGCGTCACTTCTCATGTCTTTGTTTTTAGAGGGGAGGATCTTGCTGAACTCTGTTCTCCGAGTTCAAGGTACTGCACAGATGTGTTACATTTGAGATAAGAGACTTCATTTGACTTCTTTCTTATTACTCAATAAAAACAATGTGCAGAGTGTAGTGAAGTAGACTGTGAGTCTGCTTCAGTTTAGGCTGAAAATTCTGCCACATTTGTAATGAGTTTTTAGCATTTCAGGGCATCTGATAATTGTTTCTGTTAATAGATTGGTATTCCTTTCTGTGGAAGTAGATTTGAAAACAGATCAATATTTTAAAGAACTATAAAAAGAAATGAATCTGCTATGAAAGTTTTGAATGGATGAATCTGTTCTGAGCTTCCTTTTTGTTGCCAAAGCCTCCTGTATATTTAGCAAAGAAATAACAAACACTTAGGTTTATGTTTTGTCTTTTTTTTTAAACAAACTGCTATAGATTCTCATTCCAAAAGCACAACATAGAAGTGATGTATTCACTTACCCTTTATTAGAACCTTTTTTTGGGGAAAAAATGAAGTGTTTGTAATCAGGATTCTCATAAGTAGTTTTCAAGTGTTACTGGAGGATTATAATCAGTAACCTTTGTCTTAAATTTAGCTGCTGGGCTTTGTGGTGCTTGAAATGAGTCATACATTGTACAATGCCTTAAAATCCTACTCTTTTGTGTGTAGATCTGTAACTCCCATCTTTTGAAGGAGTTTTAGTAACTGAATAATTGAGATTAAACTGACTTAAGGGTCCAAAAGTGATGGTAGACAAGTAGTTGTTTGTGTATCTGTTGGTGTTGAGGGGGTTTAAATTACATTTGTGTGTAGTTTACTTTTTTTCATTAGCCGCTTCTAGAATGGTGCATATTGCATAATTGTTAGATGTTAATTTTATTAAATGCTTGAAGGGCAGGAATGAGAAACAGTTTAACTAAGTGTAAGACAGAACAAGATGGTAAACAGTAGCATATAGATGAAGACAAAGGTCAACCAAGTCATCTCTGCAGGGCGGTTCTTAAATATGTGGTTTGTGTGTTTGGTTTATAACTGTCTAAAAGAAATTTTTCTTGGCACATCAAAAATGAGATTTCAGTATCTTGCTCAGCAGCTTAATGAAGTAGCCCCTTCTCACAGTGCAGTTAGTTCCCTGTTTTTCTGTCTTCTTTTCGGATTTAATTTGGGTGCAAGCGTGTATGTGGGAGGAATTGTGACTGAGGCTGTTTGTTAAGGAGATGGTCTATAATATAAAGAACAACAGAAATGTATTCTTAAATTAGACCTCTGTATTAAAAATTTGTCTTGCGGAAGTTTTGTGCAAAAGAAAGATGCTGCTTCTCATCATCAGGACAAGTAAAGATTCTGGAATTCTATTCACTGCAGATGAGTTACCTGTGCATTTCTTTATGTTTAATGCATACATGATCTCCATGAGAAGGCACGTTCTCCTTCACAGAGCTGGTAAAACACTGGTTCGTAAAACCAGCTGAAGTTAATCACAGCAGGTGTTGCAATTCAGTGCTTTGGTGATACTGGCCAGCACAACCTGAAGCTGACTGAAATATCCAGGAAATGTCTTCTGAGAGATGCTTAACTCTTCTTTCCAAATCTGACAGCTTAAAATAGGTCTGATGTTGCTGCAAGGAGCTCAGCGTGCAGTCTGTGGAAATAAGGCTGCCTGCTTGGAACAAAACACCTGAACCCACAGTCTAAAATATGCATTGTGTGAAACTTTGCCTGCTCTCTCCCGGCCTAAACCATTACCTGTTTCTAGTGATCTCCAGAAGCATCAGGACTCCCTTTAGCATGTCTGAAAATGTTCTGTCCTTCCTCATTGCGACTGAAAGGGGATCGGTCTGGCTAGGGGAGGGTGTGGAAGGCCGCCCCTATCACCTGCTCCTTGCATTTGTGTCCCTAATGAGACTCCATTCTTGTATTTATATCTGAAAGAGAAATGGAAAATGTGTCAGAACGCAGATTCTGGCCTTCAAGGCAGAGAAGAAAAACTGGGAGGAGGTTTTGCAGGAGTTCATTCCTCTGCCTGCGTGCAGCAGCTGGTGGTGCTGGGCGCGGGCAGAGCGTGCCCTGTATCACTGCCCAGTGATGGATGTCAGCATCCTTTCTCCTGCATGGGTACCCATGGTCACCTTGGCTTTGGAAGCTGGTGAAAACAGACATTTTCTCTCCGAGCGAAATGTGGGCTCATCTTGTGCGAGCACACTGGGGTTTGAGCTCTCTTTATACCTTTGGCCTCGGCAGTGACCTTGAGCAGTCCTGTCCGTGGCTGCGGTACAGAGTTTGTGAGCAGCTTCCTTCTCTGTTTTAAATATGCTACTGTTGATTCCCTTGGACTATGGTTTTTGTATTACAAGTAATAGGAATTATTTATTTCCCTTTCTTCACTTGTGTCATAGGTGATGTTTTACCCACCCCCTACCCCCAGCTCTGTCTCTCACCTGAATGTGTAATTTATTGAACCTTCCCATGAGTAGATGCTTTTCCATACCTAGGTTATATTCTTTTATATTCTTCTCTCAATCTTTTTTGGATTTTGAGGAGACGGTGGTCCAAGATGGTGTTGTGCTATGGATTTTTACAGAAGCTACAGGGAGAATTTCAAAGTGTTCTGATTTTTAAGTCTCCCATGTTAATATTTTTTTCCTCTGAGTAACCTCCTGTAGAGCTAAAATTAATAATCTTAAGAAAATCAATTTCAATTATCATGTTCTTGAGTTAATGCTCTGTATTTGTTACTTCTCAGACATTTTGTCTTTCTGAAATCAGATTATGTGTATCCTCTCTGACAGGCCTACATATGTGTGAAAACGTGCATCTTGTTGAATCATTCTCAGTCAATAGCTATAAATAAGCAAGTTCTTTGGTACCATGAACAGGATTATAGTATTAGATCGTCTGTTGTTTTCCTTCTGTGGCAGCTGCGTTGTTTTGGGGGGCTGACTTAGGTTCCCGTGTATCGCTGCTCAGTGTCAGAGAGTGCTGACTCGCCCCAAGAAGACCTTGTTTGTGGAGAAGGCAGATTGCAGTGGACACGGAGCAGAGGTATATCTGATCAGTGGTGCAGGAGGCAATCATTTTCCTTTCCAATTTAAGTACAGTAAATGCTTATATTGCTATTTTTTTGCATCACGTCTGGAGATTAGTGATAATTTGATGGTGTTTATGTGGGGTATCTCCAAGTAAAAGGAGTTCAGTACCAGCCTGAGGGTGCTTGTGCTCCAGTGGCAATGCAGCAGGTGTTGCAGGCAGTGACTCCAGCATGCAATACATCTTTCCTTGGGAAGCAGTCCAGGCAGTCTTGGGAAAGATCACGAAGCCTAAAATATCAGAGGTTGACTCAAGTACTTTTACAGCTAAAGAGATTAATACCCAGCAGTCTCTAGGTTTGACAGCTATCCTGTGTGGGCTTTTTTTTTTTTTTTTAAGGGCATTACAAGGAACATTAAAATACTTCCTAAGCATGACTGACCTGTGTGACAGAGGGAGACGGTGGCGTGTGCCTGATGTCTGATATTCCTGAAGACAGAGAAGGTTCTTATCTCCTGATTTCTGCTTCCTTTGCAAATCCAACCTTGTTTGCCTGTTGAGAGAACTGAGGTTGTTGTCAGGCCCTTCCTTTGCTTTTGCATTTGTGTCCAAACTCCCAAATCCCGTTGCTTTCCGTGTGCTGCTGCCATGACCAGGCACTGTGGGGTGCTGGTAAGGGATAAACGTTGTTGTTTTGTTTTTCCTGTTATGACAAGGATGATTTCACACTTTCTTGTTTCAGCACAAAACACACTTTAAAAAAAAACAAACAACCCCCCCAAAAAACCTAGCACACCCCCTCATGTTCCCCCAATCAATCAACCTATGCCAGACAGCAATTTGTTTGCCTCTTATTTTGAGACACTCTGGCTCTCTTTTCAAGACAGATTGGGGAAATTGATGAGAGAGATGCATTTCCTCAGCTGTGCCTTATTCTCCTAGCGAAGCCCAGGGAATTCTTTCCAAGTACACACTCAAAAGAGGCTGTAAGAATTCCAAGAAGATGGAAACATCAGTTTTTCTGCAATAATAAATTCTTTTCAGAGTTTCAAAATATATGATATGCATATTCAAACATAAAAACATTGCTCAGATCTAGATTCTTTTTTCCTGGCCTTCTTGTGGGTTTCTGTTTTTTCCTCAAGATGAAAGAATAGATTTTTATTAATGTTAGTCCACTTCAGTAAACCGTCCTGCTACTGTGTATTATTCATGCTACAGCAATGCAGGTGTTGCAAAGAAACAAAGTACAAGACACTGCAGTGGTTTTTTGTTTGGTTGGTTTTTTTCCTGGAAAATCCAATGGTTTGTTCACACTCCCAACTTTATAGATGCCCTGTCTTGCCCAGAGTTTTCCTTATGGGTCTTGTTTCATGCAGCAAGGCACAAAATACTTCTGTTGCCGTACTTTTTATTTTATTTGCTGAAGATAAGTGAGACAGTGGGCAGGAGTGACACTATGCTTTCAGTTAATTCTGGAAGATACAATTCTTTTTCTATGTCTTGAGTTCTGCCTTAGTGTATCCACAGTGAGTATAAAATTAGGCTCTGCAACTATCCAGAATGCTGGGTGCTTGGGTATAATTTAATAATCTGTGTATTATTTTAAAGACACACATAAGCAATAGCTGCTTGCTTATAAAATGCATTTACTGACCCATGAGTGAATTGATCCCTATGACTATTTAAACCTCAGGGCTTTAAAAGTTTTTCTCTTATCTTTATGTTAAACAATGGAAAGTTTTACCGTATGTTCAAATAACGTCTTCATCAGGTTCACAACAGGATACCATAGTTAATTTTCAGTTGAGTGCTTTACAGGATTTTCTTTTTGCTGGCTGCTTGGGTGAAAGTCTAGACACTGAGAGACGAGGCGTTAGAGGGGCCTCACAATATAGTTATTGTGAATGGTAAGTAGGAGCAGCTTCCTCTGATGTACGGACTCCATGCCCAAACCAGTGGTACAAAGGCATAGCTTTTGTTCAGGGGGATAGGGGCTAATCCGAATGCTGCACACTGTGAAAAACCTTTTATAGAAGGGAGAAAAACTTGCCTTGAAGGTGAGAGGTCAGCAGTTTAACCTCTGACCACAAAACAAGAGAGTAGCAAAGAATGGGACGAACAAGGGGGAAAAATACTTCAAGTACTCCATTCTTTGTTTATCAGAAATGGGTCAAGCAAATGAGTGTCAGGAATGGTTACAGGAGTTCTGATGGGCTGCAAGGAAGTCTGAAGATGTGCTCTGGCTTAGTTGTGCATTGCAATAGAATTTGGAGCTTGTGAAGCTCTGTCTTAAATGCTTGATAAAGAGATCCCCAAAACAAAATTGAATCTTTCAGCAGTCCTTAAAAGCCCAGATACTCTGCTCTCTTCCTCCTCAGCCCATTTCAGGTCCTTTTGTTATTACAATTTTTATTCTAATTTTCCTTTGTGTAGATTAGCATGATTTAGTATTTGGCTTTCTAACGAATTGCACTGTTTCTGGGCTGTTTTTTGAAATTAGTAGAGCTTCACAGTAATCACATCCTTGCACGTGTTCAACTGGCAGTGAGATGGGTCTCTTTTAGCCAAAGCCACGGATCTTTGGGTGGTCAGTGCTGTTGTACAACAGCAGGGGAGAGCTGTTTCCAATCTTTGTGCAAAGGGAATATGGAGGCTTTCCCCTCTGATCTCATTTTGGTATTATCAGTGCTGGGAATTTAGTCACAATCCAATTAGAAATGATGGAAGTTATGTTAACTAATAGTTAAGCCTCCCATATTCTCAGGTCCACCCGTTTGGACTAAGGGGTTGTGCTGCTCTTGGCTCAGGCTGGGAGAAGATACCAACAGTGATTAATACACTTGGTGCACTAAAGCTCCCTGCTTGGCATACAACCATTCCTTGTGCTTCACTACATCCAGCCCATGAGAAGCACTGCTCACCTCCCTCCCGGCCTCTCCCAGCATGCAAAAAAGCAAAGAAGACATAATGCCTTGCTTGTGCACCTCTGGAAGTTTCATACTTCACTGGACATAGATGTGGTGTGTATATGAGGTAAATTCCTCTTCCTGCTTCACACAAAGGGATTAAAGCTAGGCTTTGTTGTTGACCCTCTTCACATGTCACGTCTTCAAACATTTGCTTATGGCCTGGACAGCTTTAGGCCACTTGCATTCAGAGAAGTGATCAGGAACCAGCAGCGTTCCTCAGCAAGTCAGTGGCAGGGCGTCTCAGCACTGGGGGAAATATATTTTGGTATATATGGATAGGCTGGATTTTATTTGTGACCCGAAATAGCATAGCCTCAGACACGGTGCATCCTCTGACCCTTGGCTGAGTTTAATCTTTTGTTTCACAATTTCACAGACATCCATCTTTGTTCTTTTTAAGTATTTTAGGAGTAAATTCCTCAGAAGGGTGGTACTAAGTGTACTTCCATGATTGGACGTATCTTCAAATGAGAAAAAAGACTTCATTTTTCTTGCATTCCTTAGAAACTCTATTGGGTTCACTGATTTTAAAACGCTGCATTTTGGTGGAGACCTTGTTAAACATACAGAGTTGTTTATTATATAAATCTTAAATGAAAGGCTTAGGATTGTGACTCTTACTGGAATTACCTAAGCAGGTGATTTCCATGGCTATTAAGTGAAAGTAAAATGAGGAGCTGTTTATTGTCTTTTTGCCTTGCTCCTAATGAGTTAGTTTTGTAACTTTATGAATTGTGATCTTGGGTTTTCAAATTTGATGGGATCAAATGGTGTTCTCAAGCAAAATGACTGACATGCTTGCCCTTGGGGAAGTGCCAGAAGTTAAAATATTGATGTATTTTAGAGTAGGCACCTTTCATTATCTTCTATCAAAGTTTGGAAAAGAAGAGGGTTTTTTCCCCATAATTATTTCTTCTGAAATCTTGAAAAGGAATCTAAACCTCTTCCTTAATGGCCCTTTAAGATCATTGAGTCCAACCCTTAACCCAGCACTGCCAACTCCACCACTAAACCACGTTCCAAAGCACATCTACACATCTTTTAAATACCTCTCAGGGACGGTGACCTCCTCACATCACTGGGCAGCCTGTTCCAGTGCTTGACAACTTTTTCTGTGAGTAATTTTTCCCTAATATCCAATCTAAACCTCCCCTGGTACAACTTGAGGCCATTTCCCCTTGTCCTATCTCTTGTCACCTGGGAGAAGAGACCGACCTCCACTGGCTACACCCTCCTGTCAGGCAGTTGTAGAGATCTGTAAGGTCTCCCCTGAGCCTCCTTTTCTCCAGGCTAAACACCCCCAGCTCCCTCAGCTGCTCCTGCTCAGACTTGTGCTCCAGACCCTTCCCCAGCTCCACTGCCCTTCTCTGGACACTCTCCAGCCACTCAGTGCCTTTCCTGAAGTGAGCGGCCCAAAGCCAAACACAGGGTTCAAGGTGCTGCCTCACCAGTGCCCAGGACAGGGGGACAATCCCTTCCCTGGTCCCACTGCCACACTGTTCCTGATCCAGGCCAGGATGCCCTTGGCCTCTTGGGCCACCTGGGCACAGCTGGCTCTTGTTCAGCTGCCTGACCAGCAGTTCCAAGTCCTTTTCCATCAGGCAGCTTTCCGGCCACTCTGCCCCAGCCTGGAATGCTGCATGGGGTTATTGTGGCCAAAGTGCAGCACCTGGCACTTCGCACTAATTGAACCTCAAAGTGTTGATCTCAGCCCATGGATCCAGCCTGCCCAGATGCCTCTGCAGAGCCTTCCTGCCCTCCAGCAGATCAACACTCCTGCCCAACTCAGTTTCATCTTCAAACTTAACTGCGGGTGCACGTGATCCCCTCATCCAGACCATTGATAAATACATTAAACAGAATTTGCCCTGAAGAAAGGAGATACACTTTACAGTTTGAGGCAGAATGTTATTCTATGGAATTTGCCTAATCCTCTGTGGGCTTGGTAGGAATGAAGAATTTAAACAATAATAAGTCATTTGGGATAACTTGTTAAAATTAAGATGGGATATTTGCACATCCATGATTCTTGGAATCTATTAGTATTTTCAGAAATTAGTGGATTTTCCCTGCTCTGGAAAGTTCAGGGATTTTGTTTATCATAGTGATGGAAGACTCAAGATAAGAGTTATCTGAGGCATGCTTGAGAGAGAATCTATGTCTTAGTACTTGAAAAGTGCAGCAATATTTTCATGCCCTGTGGGGTTTTTAAATAAATATAAAAACAATGAATTAAGAAGATGCTATAAGGAGATACCTTATTTTATGCAGACATAAATTTACAAGTGTATTCTATCCCACTGATTATGAAATTTTCAGTATGAGTGGTTATGATTAGTCTTTATTAATAAAAAAATGGAATTAGTTATCTTAAAGCAAAGCAACTTCTGATTTCTCTAGCTGCATATTGAATTGTTCTTGATGAGAAGTGTATGTGAATGGGTAGTGATTGGTTTTTGCTGCAGCATAGTGTATTTTAATGCAGGAGTTGGCTTGTCTGAAAACATTTTAATATTTCCTCCAAAAATTCTTTTGCATGTC
Organism: Oriolus oriolus; assembly: GCA_013400235.1. Classification (NCBI taxonomy): domain Eukaryota; kingdom Metazoa; phylum Chordata; class Aves; order Passeriformes; family Corvidae; genus Oriolus; species Oriolus oriolus. The sequence continues at coordinate 1,016,810 of VXBT01009623.1, forward strand.
TTACGAAGACTGGATGACACCTGTGATTAATTCTTAGTGTTCTTAGCCTTTTTTGGTTTTCCTGATAAATGACCAGTGAGACAATGGTACTGTTTTCTTAGGCTCATCCAGTCATGACTTCAATTGCCTTAGATAAGGAATTATTTTGCTGTCAGCTTTTAGCATTGATTCCAACTGTACACTGTGCCAGTCTAGGTTCTTACATACATTTATGGAGCTCAGCTGTGCTCCGGGAGGTCAGTGTCTTTCATTTTCAGAAACAAAACAAAGAATAAAGAGAAAAGCTCTGTGTAGTTACCAAGTTGTTATCAAACTGTACTGATCATTGAGCTCATCCTCTTAAGCCTTCCAGTGGTGAACCTGCAGTCTTACTGGTGGAGATGGAGAATGTGCAGGAGGACAGAGCATGGATGTGAAATGACTAGAAGTGATTAGTGATGTGGGGCTTGTTGGAAATCTGGGGTTTGTTTAATCATCTGCATCAAGGAAGAAGCTGAAGTAGATAGAAAATGGAAGCCAGAATAGTACAGCCCTTCCAATAGCATCAAACCTTCTGTGCAAACACTCAACATGGAGAAATTGGGCAGTGAGAAAAGGGCAGTGGTTGAGAGGAGAACTTGTGATGAAAGTTTTCATACAGATTAATGTAATAGAGTGTGTACTGTTACATGTAGTGCCATATATTTTAGCTCCTTGTTCATTCTGTGTGTAGACAGCTGTTACTGTTGTGCAGGTTTATCGGTGCATTTTGAAATACTAGCACCAGATTTATTTGGTAAATCGATGTTTTCAGATGAGACATAACCTTAATTTGTGCTGTTGTTGATTTATTAATAAGTCATTCCTTGTTTTTTCACGTCAATAGTAATAATGTCATTTTTCACCTTGCTAATATTTTGACTGCTGTATGGTGAATACACGGGCATTACCCATGCTTTCCCTGGCCTCATCTCACTTGTTTCTGCTGCAATGCTTTTTGGAAAGTAAAATGAAGACCTTCCTTGCTTAAGAGGCAGAAATGCTCCGTTCAAGCGTATGGATGGCCCATCATTCGGCAATGCTCCCTTCCTGTAGTCTTTATCTTCCCATCTGCAACCACCCCACTGCTCTTCCAAGTGTGTACAGGTCTGTTTTCTGTCTCCTTTCTCCTCTGCATGGTGGTGAGGGCTCCCTGGGCTGCTGCTTTGCCTCCGTGAGGCGGTGACCGACCGGCTGGAGCCTGCTGCGCCTGCCTGGTGTGTCCTGGCTTCCCAATCGGCGAAGCAGCCGGCCTGGGTTGGGCTCCCACCCACCAGTGCAGCTGTGTTACCTTGCAGGGTGCCTTTGTTGAAGTAACTGCTTCTGACAAAAAAGTTCTTGTACTTTTCGAGCAGCTAGTTTGAATGCAGAGTGCTGAAATGGGAGAAGGCAGCTTCTGACCTTGCCTTCTGGAAAGGCTCAGTTTACAAAGGATGTGTTGAGTTCTGACCCCTCATGGGCCGTGCGAGTGCAGTGTGTTGTTTTGAACTTTAGCTTTTGCTATTAGAGTGAAATATATTGTCTGCTATTATCACACTGTTAAATTAATTTTCACTGTTTTGTGCACGATTTATTTGAGATTTCACTGGACAAAGCAGGCACTGGGCATCGAGGTTTCGTAAGATAAAATAGTGTTGCACTTTAACCGCACCTCTGTTACCTTGTATTGGGATGTAAATTGAAATCATGCATCTACCTCACCCTTCTACTTTGCAGTTCTGGATAAATAGTATTATTTTTCTGTTTCATCACTGAAGTATGTGATATCAAGAAATGTCTTGGAGAGTTTCCTAGTTGTTGAATGTGTTTTGGGATTATTAACTGAGAACCCAGATCTTGTGCTTCGAGGGCTGCAAGACACAAGACCATTCTGGCAGAACCTCTATGTATTTTGGGTTGATGTTTACATTTCTGGTTTTGCTGACCCCTCTCCAACACATAATAGAGAATTTTGACCTGAGTAACTGCAAACACCTGTGAGAAAACCTGACTTGCTTTTACTTGTTTTGTGTATTTGTGTGGCTTGTGCTTTAAAATAACTGAACTTGGTCCCCACAGAAATGTCCCTTTCTTCTGAATAAAAAAAAAAAAATTAATTTTTCCAAGACCTCATGGGAAGGGTGCAGAGAGTTGCAGGTATGTCAGAGTTTATTTTACTAAAAGATCAATATATTTTTCAGTTAGAAAATGACGAAGAAATAAATTGCACAGCCTTCTACCATGTGTGGTGCTGCCTTTTAAGAGGCTTAGTAGGGAGAAAGTGCCCAGTTTGGGAACATCCCCAGGAGGGTGTGACATGGAGCCTCTTCTCCAGTTCTGGCAGGTCCTTGGTGGGGATCAGAACGATGTCTGCTCCCTGGGAAGTCAGGTGTCAAAGCCACAGTGCCTCTGCCTGAGCCCCGGGGTCTCAGCATGCATTGTGTGTGGTTGCTGCCTTGGAAATGTCTGGTAGACCCTTTCTTAATGTTTTGTTTGTTTTCTGTGGAAGAAACCCAAGGTTTGTTGATTGTGTGAGGGTGGTTTGGTAAGAGACTGGTATATCTTCTTTAGCTGCAAAAACTAATCTTAGAGGGGACTTATAACATAAATGCAAGTGTAAAGTTTGTTTTCTGTAGCCTTTTTTCTGAACATGGCTCTTGGATACTAAAGCATAAGTGCTTCGTGTCAGGGGAGATCTCAGCTGTTGGTGTAACACTGATCTTTCTGTAAGCAGCCTCTTAACCTGCTTTTTGTGTTTTGTTCTTACCGAAAGTTTAGTGTTGACTTCTAAGGATTGGTATGGGAAAAATGTCAAATCACTGATTTTCAGCTGCGTGCTGCCTGCCATAGATATATTGGGGCTGAATACATGTGGGCCAGCCTCTAAAATTTTTTGTTGCTGATGCTTGCTCACGTGGAGGGCCCTTGGGACAGATGGCCCCTCGCTGTTGATGGTTCGATTACAGCGATCACCCACAGCTTCTGAAGAGTGCGAAGAAAAGAAATTGCTTTCTTTGTCAAGGTGTTTTCATTTCAATTCTCACCCATTAGCCCTGTTTGGTTAAGTTTTGAATTACTCCATCAGGTGACTGATGAGTTTTATTTTTCCCCCTGATGATATTAAAATAGATTTGGGGTAAGATGGAAAGGAAAGGCAAAAAAAAGGTTTGTGCTTATTGATCAGTGCTCCTTCATCTTTGTTCTGGCTTAATGCATCATGAACAATGAAGATTAAAATGAACACTGAATCAGAATATGCTAGAAAATACATATTTTAAAATGAAAGTCTGTGAACTGTTTACACATAGCAAACTATATGTATGCTATGGCTAATCAACATGGTTGTTAGAATTTCAGAGCTTTGTGTAACTAAGAAGGTTTATGATTGTTTTAATTTACATATTTAAAATTACGAAATTTTGGTTTATATAGTTACAGCTTTTGAAGTTAGGTATGTTTCACCTGTAATGCTGGAGGTATTCAGAGGAGTAGGAATCATCCAGGCCAGCTCCTGGTTACTAATGCTGTTCTACTTCCGTACCTTCCTATCACAGCCAGTAAGCAATATATGAAAGGTTTGAATTTCATATAGAAAATGCTGTTTATAATTGGGGAATGAAAAAAGGATAAAGAACTTGCAACTATGCTCTCATAAAGTACAATTATGTTCATTCTTTCTCACACGTAAACAGAATATCGTTGCACAATTCCGAGTCTTGTTTCACAGCATGATCATAGAGATGGGGTGAATATATGATACAGTAGTATCTGTATTAATTAAATAAAATGTCTTAAATAATCTAGAATAGAACAATGAACAGAGAATCTAACCCCTTCTCCCTGTAGCTGTCCTTGGTTGTAAAGACAGTGTCAGTGGGATTGCTTTTCCAAGAAATTATGTATTCCACTCTTGCTCTGGCCTTTAGGTAATCTGTCCCTGTAAGTTGTTCAGTAATAGGTAGTTACTTACCTGTTAATTATTGAGTAATCACATTTTATTGCTTGTGCTAGTCAGTATTTAAGGCAAGGGGCATAATTTACAGGGAAGTCGTGCCCTCAAGTACTGATAGTTGGGCTGTGCCCAGGATGTGGTCCTCACCAGTGGAAAGTGGAAGGAATGTTGCTGCGCTGTTCAGGCAAGAAGTGATGTAAATAGATAGTCATTATATTATCTTTGGCCAAGAGGGAGTTCCCCTGCAACACTCATTTTTTCTTGAAATAGCTAGAGACTGGACTAACTTCTGCTTAGAGAAAAAAACTTGCAGTAGGATTAAGCTTTTGGTTTAATTTTTAATTGTTTCAATTTATTTAAGGCATGTTAACTCCAATGTAAGTTTTATTTTTGTATTATTTTTGGAAAATGTCTGTCTAAAATCGCTTGGATATTATTTTGTGTTTTCTGCAACCTATCAGTTTGCTTTACAGGGTCACATATATCCCTGGTTTCATGTCCAAGCTGATACCAAATTTGTATTTCTTGGAGTAAATCAGGAAGCAGTCACTCAGGTATCCATAATGTACTGAGATGTAGTTTTTGTCATGTGCCAAAAACTTTTTGATTTTTCTATATGCAGTGTGTGGAGGTTCCACAAAGCAAATATGGCAGTGTACAGGAGATAAAGTGGTTGTGTCTGGTCGGACGTCACTGACGTGGGAGAGCAAGTGATGGTCCATCTCCAGTGTACTTGGCTGGGCAGGAGTTTTGCTTCTTCCTAATTTACTTGGTACATATTGCTTGGTAATAATGGACTCGAACTTTTCTAGATCTCTCTCAAAATCAATATCACAGCACTAATATAGGAAAATTTCATGTAGCCCACAGTACTTTTGAAGAACTTTTAAGTTCCATATCTTCATTTAAAACAAATAAACACAGTGTCTGTATGCAAGGGAGCGTGGCAAGGTACTTTTTCATTCTTACAGGCTGAGATGTAAAACTTGTGTTTGGTTGTGAAGGTGAATGCTCTTAGTCTTACTCTTTTCAGTTATTGTTCATTTCAGTAGATCACAGCATGGCCTGTCTCCTTTAAATTTCTTTGAACAAGAGACCCAGTGGCAGCAAAAGTATTTTGTTTTGTAAACCCTCCTTAAATATTAGCAATAGCTTAAGATATGTGGCCCTCACTTTCTTCTTCTTCAGCTACTTAGTTCTTAGAACCTTGTTCTCATGATTCACTCACAATTACAAGTTAGAAGTAGGAAAATTAAGAATTACACCGCAGCTTCTAAAGGCATGCAGTTGTTGCCACACTTCACAAGGTCATTCTAAAGACTTGTCAGGTAGAAGAAAGCCCCGCTTATCTCGAAGAAACCAAATAAAGGCTGAACATACTCATTTTATCTGTGCACTATCTGTGCAATGAACTCTCACCCTGATTAAGGTTTTAGCCTGAAGCATGGCTAATAGCATTGCAGCCAAAAGGACCCTTTCTTTCTGTGTCTAGTAAGCTGAAATGACTTACTGCTCTGTCCTTCAGTGGGACAAATTCTTGAGCAAAAAGGGATTGACCTGCACCTCTGAAGGAGGTGTCAAGTTGTGGCTAGAACTTTTAACCATCTACCTGCCTGTAAAAGGGGAAGAAGTACTTATTTCCTAGTTCAAGTGCCTTACAGACAGGGAAATCTGAAAGACTGGAGGAAGTTTCAGGTCCAAAACCCGACAAAATCCTGCTTCTCTACAATGTACTTGGCTGAACCGTGCGTGTGATTAGTTGGGAGGTCAGTATCTGCACACTGTTCTCACAGTTTTGAAAACTTTGAGGAACCTTTGTCACATAAGTTTAAAAGCAGAAATATTTGAAAATAATTCTGTGATAAAATATACGATCAGCAGATCTTGTGTGTGGCTTAGCAGTGCGATGTAGGCACGTGAGATTCTCACACTTTTTTTTCTCACTCTGGATTGTGAGCTGTTAATGCCTTGGTGGGGCAGCAATGGCCAGCACCTAAAAGCTGTGGAGTTGCCATGATGATGTGATGCTGTGAGGGACTGACTGAACTGGACCCACTGACTTCAAGCACGAGTGGTTTTTGTGGGGAGTAGAGAAGATCGTGTTGGGTGTGTGGTTTTTGTTAAGGGCTGAGTGACTCTTGTAGTTATGGCTTGTACCTTTGTTTTCCCATGTATTTAGAAACAAAATTCTAGATTTCCACAAACAGGGTGTGAGCGCTGGTATCCTGAAATAATTTGCTTAGTGTTATATGTTTACAGAAAGATGTAATTAAATTCTGAGCCAATTGATAAGTCCATGAATAATTTGTTCTACTTATGACTGGGAGCCCATGTCCTACAGAAATTACTTCAATTGCAGCTGTTATTACTACAGTTAAGAACAGTTCCTTAGGAAAAGCTTCCTCGTGAAAGGAAGATGTTTTCATCTTGCCAGTAAGGTGTTTGTAATTATGTTTCTGAACGTGCTACAAAAATCACATTTCTTACTGGCAAATGTGCAGTCACAAAGACTTACAGGTAACAGCTACAGTGACTGTAACTGAGGCTACTAAACTGTTACTTTCCATTTTCCATTTCCCAAAGGTCAGTATTTACCATGTGTTTGTTGACTCTGTTGTCATTTAGTTCACACTTTACTTTCTATGAGAAAAGTTGGAAGGAAAAATGTCAAAAGTTGCACATTTCAAATATCACCTTTGATGCCAGTGTGGGATGAGTACCTTCAATGCCTAAATAATTTTTCAGAATGGGGCAGAAGCTTTACAATCAGTTGAAGACAAGGCAGAGGCCACTGGTGTTGGTGAGGGAGAGGGGACAGGAGACACTGGACTCCTGTGCTGTGGCTATGCTGTGGCTTATTTTGAAAGGTGAGTCCCACCTGGAGACCCAGAAGGATCTCAGTGTATTAATATATAGCAGGAAAAGCTGGCAAATATAATTACTGGAACTCGTTAATGTTTTTCTGTAACTGATGTTGTCAATGATGACATTTTTGCCTTGTTCCTTTACTGTTTGCTGACGTAGGAACTGTTTGAAATTGTGGAGGCAATTTAGCAAGGTACACTTGTGAGTAAAGTGCGAGTGAAAGGGTTGAAGGCACTGGATTGTTCAGATTTGATGTAGCTGTGTAAAAATGTTTTCTTTTGCTACGTGATTTGCATTAAAGTGTACTTTCAGGTATTTTCTGTAGTGGCACGCTTGCTTGCATGTTATCTTTATTCTGACGGGTTTTAGGTGCCCAAGAAGTTAGTGACTGTTCCTTAGTTTCACTTTTTTAAAATCAAATTGCTTCAATGTATTTTGTCCTTGTTCTTTCTTTTGATTAGTGATGCTTGGGAAATGCTGTAACTCCGTTATTCTCCCCTTTTCCATGGCATCCTGCTGTTCTTCCTCCTGCTGCTGGCTGGTGCTCCACTTTGATCCCCCAAACCAGGGAGCTGAAGACCACTGTTGCACCCAGCTCTTCTGGCAGCAGGGTCCCATTCTACTCCATCTCTGGTATTTCATGTATGAAACTGTTAACAGGCGGATTTTAATATGATATACGGAAGTCTTTCTTTGCAAGAAGTAATTTTTTTATGTGAATGCTGCTTTTTTCATCAGGTGATTTCATCTGTAAAAGTCCTTGGGCTGCACGGTATGGTTCATCTTTTACTTTGTTTCTGCATAACTGTTGTAGTGATTTGGTTGAGTATTAAGTACTATATTGGTACAGAAGCATCACTAGAATTACTGTTGAGTGTTTCTGGAAAGTTATTTTAAGTATGTAAGAGGCCTTTGTTTTTGAACAATAGCAGTATCATAAACTTGGTTTGGAGAACTAATTTCTTATTGCTGAAAACTACTTACTCTAACAAAATCCATTCTGCTTATTGCTTAAACGTGTGTTTATAAAGCTGTTCCCTGAGATAACGTTAGATAATTTTGGATTTATTAATTACATTCTCATGTTCACCTAAGGAAAAAACTGTGGCACTTCTTGTTTTTTCCAGACGAGAAAGAAGAACAGTCTGCAATAAACTTTGCTTTGCTGCCTTCCTTTTGCTCAGTATATTTCTTTCCCACCTCCTTAACTCCTGGCCCCAGTCTCTTCTTTCCCCTCTGCGCTGACAGCTTTTTTCCAATTAATATCTGTACAGCATCAGAGAAAATATAACTGGAGGGATACTGAGCAGTCATCTAGCCCATTCCTCTGTCCCAAGGCATGACCAACTCTGCTTAGCAGTCTTTTTGTCTGTTCTGCTCAATAAAACCAACAGGGATGAAGATTCCTCCTCTCTTCAGAATATTGGACTACTTAATTAATGTGTTTAATTTTACCTTGGCTGTGTTTTCCTGTCTGAAATATTCTCTGTTGCTATCAAGAGAATTACCCAAGATGATGTTTCTCAGCATGTGTTTGTAATATCTGTTCCATTACCAAATTGAATGTGTGCTAATTACCTTACCCTGTTGTATTTTTGGGTGGCATTTATAATCTGCAAGCTTGATGATTAGGAAGAGTATTTTTAGAGTATATTTCACTTGTGAGTTCTTGGGAAAGTTACGACTCAGATTTCTCTTTTTATTTTTTTTTTCATACTTTAGAATGCACTGCTTCTCTAATCTGCTCTGTCATGAGAAATAGCACCTTTGTATTTTCTTAGATTTGTTACAGAAGTTAGACTGTGTTAGCAGTTGTTTTCCTAAAAATACAGATGACATGCTTTATGATGTTGCCTCTACAGGAATAGATTTTTGGAGAGAAGTTACCTTCAGGATATGCATATGTTTTCCTCTTGTCTTAGTGTGTGTCACACTTGCCTGCATTTGTCTTCTGGAGCAGTTCTAGGTTACAACATCTTGAATACTATTTTTTTAAGCATTGCGTGTGACTCTCTTTCCTCTTTGTACTGCACTTTCTTGGTACCTCAGCGAACCTTTCCGTGATTGTCTCTTGTCTGACTTGTACCAAGGGAGATGTCCTTTTCAATGCTGTAGGATATTTAGCAGAGGAATTTTCAAGTGTTAGTGGCAGCTGCTGAGATTTGCGTCCTGGATGTGGTAAGCATAGGAAAAAGTGGTGTCTGTACATGGAAATATCCATTTGCACATGCAACAGTATCTACATTTATACATGTAACACACAAACTATTTCATGTGTGCATTTGACAATTTCCTCTTACTAAGACATTTACTTAGAATTTATGCAAACCATTTGTCCTGAAAAGTCTGTTAGAAAAAGAAAATGAGGAGAAATTCAGTAGTTCCTCAGCTGACTATAACAACAGCTATTTCTGAACGATTTCATCCTCTCACCCACAAAATCAGCATAAAATTGATCTAACTTTGCCAAATCAGATGGAGTATCTGGAAAGTAATCCTCAGGGAAAAGAAAATTCAGTCTTTGTAAACCTGAAGGTAGAGTGCATGAAGTTGCAGAATCAGATTATACTTTCTCTTTTTATTTCTAAAGCAGGACCCTTTTGTTTCTTCCTTTGCAGCACTTTTGAGAAGTTGCCACAAAGATGTGTCAGATGCTTCCTGAGCCTAGCTCCAAAAGCAGAAACCAACATAATCTTTTGAAAAAAAACCCAATCGCAGACTTGGATAATTATCATAAAATCCTGAGGCTTTTTATAGGTGTTAGGGTTTGGTTTCAGAGAGTAAAGGCATAAAAAGAATATAGTAACTTTTCTTTTTGAAGCAGGAGTCACATCACATTTTCTTACTTAATAAATGTATGGCAAGTACCTACTAAAATAACCAGTTAAAAGCCAGTAATAACAGCTGCAAAACCCAGCTCAAAGCAGTTGGACAAGTCTTGAAGGCTTGTAATTTTTTCTGAGTGTAGCACTGAATGTTTTTCTTGGATTGAGTTAGGAATATTTTTTTAAATGTTGGCTCTTTTTTGTTTTCATGAAGGAGTATTAATAGCATTATTCTTCCTGTTTATATCACATGAATTTAATTATCCTCTCATGATATAAATGTCCTTTCATGATATGAAAGTAAATACCTATAGTTGAGTGAACTGGAATTTACTTTATATTTGTTTTTGCCATTTCAAGTGAGACTGGAGTAGTGGGAGAGAGCCTTAGTATGAACTGAAGATGGCAAGCTGAGCGGGACACTACATTGTAGGGTTTTTTTATCTGTTAGGATATTGGAGCACCAAAAGAACTTATTGTAGCTGTTGATCTTGTTGCCTGTAGATAAAGGGTGGCCTTGTGAAATGCTGTTCAGCTCCATTTGGCACCTCATTGAGGTGTAAATTTTACCCATGTTTTGACCCCAAACCCAAAGTTTTGCTTAATTCTGGGATTGTACTTTGCTCATGACTGTGACCTTTTAAAATAACACCTGGAGGTTTTTCTGTTGCGATCTGCTGCCTATTTTGAAGCCTGGCAGTTATATTTGCACTAAGGACTGTGAAGGAAAGAAATGACGTTTCTGTCCAATTTCAGAAACCCCAGTGATTTTGTTACTGTGTTGCTAAAGCGTTCACTATACTAAACGTTTCTCATGTAGCTGTACTTCACATCTGCCAAAATCATCTGCCTGGCGTCACTGCTGGGAAGAGGTGATGGTGCCAAGCTCCTGGCTGGTGATGCTCCGGCAGCCCGGCCTCACTGCAGAGCGGTGCCCTCCCCTCCTCGCAGGCCACAGCGCTGGGGTTTTGCAATAGAAGCAACTATAAATGGTGCTGCAAGACTTGGGAAGTTGTGAACACGAAATGGGTGATAAGAAACGGAACTTGAGGCAGCTGGTAACCAGCTTGTATTGCGCGAACTGTAGCAAATGCTTGAGGCTGGAATGCTGCTACACAAAGCAGTCCTGCTTTCTTCTCACCACAACTCCCTATTCCCCAGTTTTTCTTCCTTTTTTTCTGGCATAAACCCAATGGTTTTGGGGAACTGATCTAGTTAACGCTGACCTGAAAAGTTTCAGACAGTTGGTTTGATCTCGGTCAGTTCCCTCATCTGGCTCAGTGTTGCTGTGACTGAGTCTTTACCAGCAGGGGACAGACAGTGCTACAGCTTCCCCAACAAGTATCTGGTAGTGGGAGTGTGATGGGATAGCTCTTTTGAAGAGAAGTTTATGCCTGAGATGTTTGTGGACATATGGCATTTGATTTACAAGCTCTGTTAAAGTATTTTTTAGATTCTGCAAGTTTTCAGTGCTTTTTAGCAAGTAATTTATGAATTACTTAACATCAGTTTTTCTATATATTACCATACTTACTACTCCTTGGATTTATCAGGGATCGCTGTTGATATGTAATTGCATTCTTTTTTCATTATACTAATTTGGAATAAAAACAAGAGCTCCCTTACAGGATAGTCAAACTCCTCTTGTACCTGATCATTATAGAGATGTTTGCAATTTAAATATACACAAAATAGATGGGGGGAAAAAGGTCTCTGTTTTAAGTACCTGTATTTATTTGCTGTCATATTTTTATAAACCTAGCATCTTATCTCTTGTTTTGTATCTGCCTTCAAAAGTTCTTGCCACCCCATAGTTGATGGAGGAAGATTCTTTGTGCAAAATACATACATTTTAGTAAATAATAGCTGCAGAACCCTTCCTAGATGTTCTTAGGAGAAAAAATAAGCTTGTCCAACAAGCAGAGTCAAATGCCTTCATTTTTATTGAAAGTCTCACTTAAATTTGAATTAGATACAAGTGAGGTCTAAATTGCATTAAGTTGATTGACAAGTTGAATTTTGTAACACATTTGAAATGTATGTTCCACTGCTGGCTTGACATCTGTCCTGGGGTGAAGGTTGAATGCTGATTTCATTCTCCAGCTCCTGGTGGCTGGGCCAGCAGCAAATGCACATGTGCAACAGCTCCGTGCTGAATAGTAGCGTTTGAGATCAGCAGCTGGGAATGACAACACCAGCAGTGGCATTTCCCTCCTCATTAAATCTCCAGTTTGCAGCAGCAAACATATGGGACCATGAAGAAGAGCAGAAACCTCCACACTTTGCCAAAAGTGGAGAACCCCGCGGTTCTGATGTCAAACCTAGCAATGAGAAGGAAGGTTCTGAGTTACTGCACAGTGCCGGTGCTAGAGCCTGAAGTGGAAATATGAGTAGCTTCGCAGGTCCTCCTTGGAAGACAGGAATCCAGCAACTCCTGAGGTAGACAAGAGGTGACAGCTCCCATCAGGCAGCGTCTCCTGGCACTTACTGTTGTGTTTCTCCTTTGTTTTCCTGCCCTCTGGCACCCCGAGCTGCCGTTGGCTGTGTGGTCAATGGCAGGACATCTGCCCGACCTTGGCTGGGGCACAGGCAGAAATCAGAGAGCTCTGCCTCTGGTCCAGGCTTTGGCACTGCCCTGGGTGTCCCTTGCAGGAAGATGGATAACTCACTTCTAGCAGGTGGACAAACACTGCTGCTAGTCTGTTGTTTAGAAGCCTGTGAGGCTTCGTCGGTGTTTGTGGCCGTGTAGCAGTAGCATCTCAGGAAGGTTTTGTATCAAAGGAGGTTAAAAGCTGTGGTGGAGGGTGGATGAAGGGCACAATTCGCGTTTTTGTTGAAAGGTTATGGTTTGTGTCGTTGTATTAGAGGCTTTCAAAGCAATAATAAGTGTATACTAATATGTAGCCTGAATAACAGTGATTATTTTTATAATTAGCAGTTTACAAGAGGTTAATGAAAACTTTGTGAGGTATTACTAAAATTCTGGTTTTAAGTAGCTCTGAACAGAAAATACTGAAACATGCTAGCTCTTCTAAACACCTCCTTGAGAATGCTGATTACATTGGTACTGTCTTGAAAATCACAAAGGATGTTTTTCTGTACTTTTGTAAAGGCCTTTTTTTTCCTTCATAATTTTATGTTCTTTTTTTCTGAGATGGAAAGAGGTTTTATATCTCTTTATTTCTTAATTGAATTAAAATGTGAAAATTAAATGTGCTTAAAAAATGAAGTATTCCAGGAAAAAAAGAATTGAATATGAAAATAGTTCACTGCATTATAACCTGCTGCCATATGTAAAACAATAAACATACAGTTTCATAAATATGAAATAAGTATTTTTAATAATCCAGTATATTCCTTAGTTTTTAGATACATTTGTGCACTTGCCTCAAAGCTTGACGCTAAGCTGACCCTCTCTTTAATATTAATGTACTCTGACTGTAATACTCTGTTTCTTTGCCTCTGATTAATGCTGTCTGTCAATTATTTACAGATCCAGTGGTACTGTGGAAGTTCCCGGAGGACTTTGGAGACCAGGTTGGAAACATGAGATTGAACTTTTTTTTATGTTAGAATAATAATAAAAAAGCTCTTCTATTCAGCTGTGGAGAGGCAGATGCTAATGATAGTGGGGTGGAAGTCTTCACCCAACTGGTGGCTTGGTGATTAGACTGCCTTTGTGACAGGAATATGCAATAGCAGTTGTAGAGCACGGAATGTAGTGCTAATTCTCTGTATCACCTTATTTTTGATACAGAGTATTTTATCAGGTGGTCCTGTTGGACATGTTGGGTTTTTATCTGTCGTGGAATTGAAAATGTGGAAAAAACTATCAATAAAACTTTGCCAAATGTTGATGTTATAAAAACCACCAGAACAAAAAAGTTGAAGAGCTACCCATGTATGTCCTTTTAATATCAGAATGTGTGCCTTCCATTTCTTTAAGCCTTTCCAATGTAAGATTTTTGATAATTATTTAATAATATTTTAGACATACCCTAGTTACTTGCTTGGTGAAAAAAGAATCCTCAGGCCCTTATAAGAGACTGATCTAAAGTTACTGATTCTGAAAGCATGAAAATCCTATGTTCTATCTATAATTAATCCTCAAAGGAAAGTTTATACATACAGGACTGATGGATTATTTCACTGTTTGTAGTGACAGCAAGCTGTTAATTAGTGTGTTGGGTTTTTTGCCCCATGACTATTTTATGGGAGTTATTAATACTAAACTTTAATGAAATTAATGAATTTTATTATTTCAGCAACTTTTACAGGAGTTTCTTGCATGGATTTTTATTTTCATAAAAGAAAATACATAAAACTACTAAATAGAATAAATATCTCTGTCTCAGTGGCTTTTTTGCCTCTTGCTTTTAAACTAATTCTGAGGCAAACGTATTTTTGTTGGTAATATCACCACAGTGAATGATCTGGAAATGTTGTACAATAGATGTTGATAAATTGTTGATTTTTTTTTTTTTTAAATCAATAATACAAGATTCTATAAAGACAGCTATAAGGTGATTCATGGTGAAAGGAATAAATATGCAAACATAGAAGGCAGGATGTCTGGTTAGGGAATAGCATCAGTCAGAAATGTGCAGCCTGTAAAACAGTGACAAATGAGCAAAGTGTGCTGTTATATGTTCTCAGCTCGGCATTCAGCAAGTTTTGATAATTATCCTGGCTGTAGAATGATCATCTTCATTGTCATTTAAATTCTTTTTTCTAGTTTGTTTTGTTCTTTTTCTTTTTCCCCAAGAAAGACTTGATCTTAAAAAAGAAAAAAAAAAAGAAAAGAGAAATTATGTGTGAAGAAAAATGGGAGCTTATTCAGCAAGTCGAAGGTTATTCAAAGAACAGCTGGTGTAGAAAAATGATTAGAAGATGAAGCCCACTAAAGACTGGAGGGGAATCATACAAAGATGCAACAGACATACCTAATCTATAAAAACCAGAGGCCTCAGGCAGCTCTCTGCCTTTGGGCTCTGAAAAACCTATGCACGCTGTGTCTCAGCCGTGTAGGGAATCTGGTGTTTCAGGTAAATTGCTTGTGTTCCCAGAAAACAGGATATTTTAATCCTTCTCCTTGCAAGGGAAATTTTCCTGTTAGAACCACTGGATTTGAACAGAAAATATAGCAGCTTCTAAAGCAAACCCCTGAGCCAAGTCATGAAGTGAAATCAGCAGAAGCCTTCTCTGCGCATGTGTGTGCATGTTGAACTGGGTAGGGTTGGACTGGAGACCTGAGTATCCACCAATTTAAATTTCTTTAAAAACCAAGAACTCACTAAAACTATCAAGGCTAGTTTCCATAAAAGTTTGTTGGGAGAATGTTCAGAAAAAAAAAAAAAAAAAAAAAAAAAAAAAAAAAAAAAAATATTCTCTGTCCTGTTTTTCAGTCATTTCTATTTTAAATGTAAAATGTGTGAGTTAGTTTTTGGATGTATCCCAAAGAATCATCTTTCCTAAAATTGAAGGGCTGTCTGTTTGCACAGTGATGTGATAACAGTGGGCAAAATATTTTCCTCTCTTCCTGAATTTTTCTACAGTTTATCGTGTCACCTTTTATTGCTTTCATAATGCAAAGAAAACTTGTCTAAGCCATTTTGACATTTTCTTCCTCTTTCTCACATTTGTCCTCTAAGTATGTCTGAACTTCCCAGTGCTTACTCATCTCTAGTTGTCGGGTTTCGTTGTGCCCTGCCATTTTCTTTGATGCTGGTCAATATTCTTTTAGTGTACTTTTTTCTTAAATATTGACTTTCCAAATTCCTGTTTTGCAAAACGTCCCATCTGTTGTGGATGGGATGTAGAAACTACAGTTGATCAGGAGGAAGACAAGACTTGGGATTTGTCATAATCACTTACTTGCAGTCTGTCAAGTAAAGGAAATATTAAGGCGCGGTTTTGGTACCACAGAAGAATTTGCACGATTCATTTTTTATTTCCTTATCTGCCAAGACTGCAGGGAAACCACTTATTTTCTCTCTGGTAATTCCTCAGATGCCAGAATAAGAAGGAAGAGAGAAAAACATAGAATGGGGAAGGAAAAAAAGTAATGCTTCAAGGCAGGAAATGAAAAATACTTCTGTTTGCCAGGAGTGTTTCAGAAAGTGATTTTGCTTTTTTTATTTTTTTAAACATTTTATTTTATTTTTTGAGGTGGGAGTAATTCCATTTTTAGTAACTCTCAAAACTATCAATGAAAAAATGAGCTCGTGCTGGTTAGAATTCAAAGTACAAAGAACCACACTACCATTTCAAAGAAAATATTTATTAAAAAGTACCTCAAGAGCCAGGAGAACTACTCTGTTTGAGACATCATAGAGTTACAAGTTACTGTTGCACTGGCATTAGTGCTATAAAAATGAATTTGACAATGTTGAAAAAGTTGTGAATAATCTCAGCACTGTAGAAAAAATGTGAAGGCTTCGGATTTGAGCCTATATAGGTCTTCTGTGATTATCATCACAAGCTCAGATTTGGATGAAGAATGAGTTGTAGCCATTTAACGGGCTATTTTTTTTTTTTGTTTAAAATGTATTTTGAATGTATATTCCTAGAGGGTCTGTCTTGAAGTATGTTCAAATATCCCCTTTATGGAGAAATTCCCATGATAAAAGATGTGTATGTTTTTCATTTTGAAATTCCTATTTTGTTTATTCAGACTGGTTAAACTAGAGTTTAATGTCAGCCTGGCAAGCCCATTTTAAAATGGAAGTCTGTAGAGAAAATATTAATGCTATGATATCTGGAAAAAAAAATTCCACTTGTTTTTAAGAAGAAAGTATTTTTTTAAGGACTTTAGAAAAGCACCCCAAATGAAAACAACACCTTGGCTTCCAAACTGAAGTACTTGATGACTGTTGAAGAAGAAAATACACATTTCTGCAGAAGTTAGAGTCTCCCGGCAGAGCTGCAGTGTGCTGACGCTGGCTCGTCTCCTCGCGGCAGTGCAGGCAGCAGCAAAGCCCTGTTGATGTCACGTGTGTCCAGGTGTCTCCACTATGGCTCTGTTCGTGTCTGCTCAGCAAATAAAAACTGACACTCCCACCAGCTTCACTGGGTTGAAATATTCCTGGGAAAAGAGTGGTGTTGGCACAAGGAAGGAGGAGAGCGTGGTGCCGACAGCACCAGCAGCAGGTAGTGCCTGTGCAAGAGGCAGTGCTGCTTTCTGTGTTGTCTTAACCTTTGAGGCATGTGAGGTCTAACATTTCTTATTAATTTAGTTATTACAGGTATATTGGATATTATTTTTACCTGTGTAAGAATTCAGTAGCTTTTTAATCTGACAGCTTATTGACCCAAAGTGATTTCTACCTGCGGTATGTGGTGTCCATTGAGTAGTTCTCATTCTTTGCCCTTCTAATTACATAGTATTTTCTATTTTCAGCCTGCAACTTCTCTGCTGGTGGAAAAACATCTCACCAGGAAGATGACACAAATAGCTAATATGGCAGGAGATGGTCTTACCAGAAGCCATTTTAGTAATAATACGACTAGGAGTTGTTAACTGAAGATGTGGGTTACAAAGGAATTGAGACTCTGCAGTAGACTGTTGGTTGTCTTGCAGATCTCATCCTATCTTCTCTCGCTTTCTAAGACAAGCAGTCTAAATCTGCTTTCCCATGCCAGGCTTTTTCCAAACCCTGCAGATGGGTAATGACTAAGGGATATGGCATCCCATGCGAGGAATCTCTGCTGTTTTCTCTGAAGTTACAGTAACACTCTTCATGTTATTATCTCATATTTTGCATAGCATCTGGGTTTTAGTTTTACTGTATCACATTATGCAGAAGTCACCACTGAATTGTGAGCGATGAACTTTATTCCATATCCTGTAGTGACCCAACTACTAAGGTCTGATAGTATACATGTAAATCTACCTGGTTCATGTGAAAATACTTGTGTATATCAAGATGTGTAGATACACATAGAGCTGTTTAAAGGATACATCCTCTGAAGTGCCAGTGTGTTGGTCTTCCCACGGCAAAGCACCAATCACACACTTGACCTTCAATGTATGTTTTAACTACTGAAAGTTAAGCCTGGCTTAAATGAGCATCTGATTGGAGACAAAAGGCTCGGTTACTTTCAGGAATATTTAATTGCACAGATCATGGCAGCAATTACATAAATGAGGTCACCATGAAAGAGATTATATTCTTTTTAAAAATATTTAAATAATAGCACAAGTTGGGGTCTGGGTTTTTTTTCGTTTTGTTTGTTTTTTTAATATTTTCAAGAAGCAAGCTGAAGTCTGTTCTCTGGGTCAAACTGATGTGTGGAAGCCAGCAGTGAGATTTTGTGTTCCTCTGTGCTCTCTTAAGAGAGCAGCAGGAGCCCAGGAGGTACGAGGCTGTTTACACTGCCTTCAAGGCTGCAGGCATGCTCTTAGGGGATGCATCTCACCAGCTTTCTGCATGAGATGGCTTTGTTCTTGTATTCAGATGAGACATTAAATGCATGTTTCAAATGTTTATGCTAACTAGATAGGTGCTTGCTTCGTGGTATTGTTTTTATCAGGGAATCTTAAAAAGGGTTTGGGGATTTTGTTGCTTGTGTATTAATAAGTATGATTAATATTTCGGTGCATTGGTATGAGAAAGGAGGAATCAATCTAATGAGGTTGCTAATTTTCAGGAGTGTTTTTGTCTAAATGTTGTTACATTGTATTTAGTTAAGGGATATTTTGGAACTTGAATCTTTGTGGAAAGCAATTAGGCCTGCTGAGATGATGGCAACGTGGCAGTTTTGTACATTGCAAGGAGACTTTATCTGGTTAAGATAAAGTGATTTTCTAACATTTTGTGTTTGGAAGACATACTGTTTTTATTGAAAAATACTCTGTGTGTAAGGCAGCAGTGCTTTTTGTCTATGCAAATCCCAGCTGATAGATGATCAGCAGGAAAACATTCAGAGGTGTATTTATAGTTGCTAACTGCACTGTGTGAACAGAAAAGATCTGTTCAGTCCTGATAAATATTCTGTGAAACAACTGCCCACGTAGACGTGCTGGGAACACCCAGAATCACTGAGACCCTTACATCATTCAAGATGTGAATATTCCAAGATGCTTTCTCAACCTTTTCTTTTAATTCATCCCAACAGAGACAAAAAATCTTTGAGATTTCTGATTTTTAAATTTTTAAAATTATAAAAGCTCAATACTGAAAACTTGGAATTTCCTTGAAATTTTGAGGACAGGTGGCAACATGAAGTATGCTTGTTCTCAGAATTGTGGGAGTTCTGTTTCATAGAGCTTTTAAGTTAAAAATGTTGAACTTGATCAGCATATGGTACTGGCTAACCTCATCTCTACCAGCTCTTTTGTTATCTTGTTATTGTTACAGGTCTTAATGACAGTTGTAAGCCATAGTTCTGGATGCAGGGGTTAGTCCACCCTGGGGAGGAGAGAGAGAAACAGCAGTGTGGATTATGGAAATATGAATTGATCTAAAAAGCAGCTCTCTTGTAACAGAATGAGACTCAAAGAAAGACTGGGGAGAAGCTGGTGAAAAGACGATGGAATATGATGTGAAAATGATCATTTGAATGCTTTTCTTTTCATTCCCAGCTGCTGTGTTCTGGTGAAAAGGCACACATTTGTATATCTTAAGGCTGGGTGAAAAAAGGGCCAGATGAATGGAATTACTTGTTAGATATGTTTTCATTTTGAGTCAAATAAATTATGTGCATTTTAATAGACTGTATGCATATGTTAGCCATTTTAAAAAATCATACAGCTGTGATATTGGGGTACTACATTTTGTAGAAGTAGTTTTTTCTCTGTTTGCTCAAATAAGTACAGAATTAATATTTGACTGTCCTTCAGATATTCTGTATCAGCCTATTGAAAATAACTGTTACTGATTTGGCTTATTTCAAAGCCAAATCAGATTCCAGCCTACAATGATGTGCCAAACCAAAGAAGAAAAAATTAACTGATGGCTGAAATAGTGATGACAATCATTTGGAACATCTTCCAGAAAGACTGCCAAATTGTCATGTGTGATGTCGTTGCTGATTGACCTCAGCTGCCCTCAGAATATTCCAGTCGAATGTCCTCTAATTCCTTATTCTGGGATACCTTATACTTTCTTATCTGCTTGCTTAATACCCTCCTTCCATTTCATTCTTCAATTTGTTGCCTCTGTTTTACTTTCAGCATTGCTTTTGTGTCTCAAGCTTACTGCTGCATTTTTAGGAATATCCTAATTAGTGCAGCCTCTTTTTATATTAAATACTGGATGTAACTTGAACCCTCTGGTTCTTGGCTCTTCTTCTGCTCTTCTTGATGTTTTCTGCAGAACTGGGAGAGCGTTTGAGGTGCACTGGTTCACTGTTACTGCTACAGGTATTTGAAGTGTCTCTTCAAATAATTTGCTGATATTTTGTTAAATAAAATACTCTTTTAAATATTGCTTATGTTAGGAAATGGTCTGGGATCAAAGTGCATAATCCACATGTGATGAAATCAAGGAACCAGGCAAAGAACAAGACTTGATGGGACCGAGATCAGGAATAGGAGCAGCAAGAACAATGCAAGGGTGATAAGTGGACTGCAGCTGGAGGGATCCAGGCTACTTGGTTTGGGATCTTGGACCAGGAATAAGGGAAGGTGAAGCAGTTCCAGGCGGGTAATCAGGAAGAGAAATACATTAATCCATCAGAGTATAATTGTTTCTGGTGCTCATTACTTCTGTATGAGTTTTCAAGGCAGTGTGAGCTACCTGGCTGGTAGCCTCTCTTTGCTTCTCCCTTAAGCAGAGGTATTGAGTTTCTGCCTTTTGTGCATGTGTTTCTGTCTGCAGTCATTAATAAATGTACACTTGATAATGAAAGATCCACATATGAGAAATCACCTGTCTCTGAGGGCACAGTGCACACTTATCTCTGCCCTTTATCCTTCACGAGGCACTAATAACCATGATTAGAGAAGACATACTGGGCCACTGAACATTTGGTGTACCCCTTCTTGAATTTTTAACTAAATTTTGGAAGAGAGAAGACCTCTTTCAATTGATGGAGAAATCCTACTGTAGGAACAGGATTTCTACTAATTTTTCAGTCAGTGTTGTGAATACTTGGGTTAGGTTTATAAATGCCTTCCCTGAGCATGGGCAGTTTCATTCTTCTGGATCGAAGTGAAGCAGCTGAAAATCTTCTTGGCCATAGCTGCTTGTGCTGCCTGGCTAGCTGGTGAAAGCTGCCTCCCTCTTGTCTTAGCTGTTCAAAGTTGGCTTGTGCTGTATCAGAGGTCGATGCTAAGCTGATTGACTGAGTGCTGAGGTGGCTGATTGATGCTCACATGCAGCAACACCAGCCTCCAATTGCTGCAGAGTAATTGCTGGCAATAAAGCTTCCAGAGGCTTTGAGCAGGGAGCCAGAAGGCCTGGACAGGCTCAGCCATAGGCAAAGTGAATGTACATTACATATCTTCTTGGGAAAAAGACACCCACTCTATTTTATTTTTTGGGAGAATCATCTGTTTGCATCGGGTAACACTAGGGGCATGTTAGCACTTTAAATTTATGCTTGTTTGCTTCTTCCCTTTCCCTCTTCAGTCTTTCATCTGGAGTTGTTTCATCTTCCTTCCGTTTTTCAACACACTTGATAATATCTCAATTTAGTACTGAAAAGCTATTACTGCAAGCAGTTCTTACTGAGCTGCATTATGGTGAAGCTTCGAATGTAACCTATGCTGAGTATGAAACAAGAAATAAGTGTTTCCTTTATAAAAATATCACAAATAATTGTATTTAAGGAATTATAATCCTAGCAGGTTCCTTAGAAGCTGATTTCCTTTCTTGGTTCCTTTTCTTTTGGCAGTAGGTTCTTGTAACCCAAGAAACTCAGCCCCCACGTCATCAGTTTCAGTACCTCGTACAAGGTGGTGCAGTTCCCTGACTTCCCCTGCTGCTGACACAGCCGTGGGAGCCAGCACTGTCCCACGGGGCTGCACGTTTAGGCCTGGATGAGCCCAGACAAGGGTTTGGCTTTTGGACTGCCTCACCTTGTTTATCTGCATAAATCACTCTCTGCTACAGATGCTTTCTCTCAGCGGGGCACCCAAGTTGTTCTTTAACTTATGTGATGCTTAATTTTGTAACTACTTCTGACTTTCTGAACCGCCAGTGAAATCAGGATTTCTTCATGGCATATGTTGTGCAGTGATTTTATGAAATAACCAGTGGGAAGTTGGGATTCTGGAAGAGCATCACCTGGTGTTCCAAGACAGTTTCACTGCCCAATCTGAGCACGAGCAGTCTGCAGAGCTGGTGCTGAGCTCTCTGTGTGCACCAGTGCTGGGTATTTACTGGGCAGGCCAGTTGTTCACTAAAAGCTTTGTAGACAAGGAGTGGCATCCTACTATTTACAAACACTGTTTCAGGACTTGTCTTTTAGGTAACTAATGCAGTACTTAGCGAGGGGAAAAAATATTTGGGATATATTTGGAACAAAATATGTTTGGAGTTAAAATCCATTTGAAATTTATCAAGTAGCATCTGGAGTAGAGTTAGTCACGCTTGAAATATTATGATTTTTTCAGTATATTTAATTTTCATGGAAATGCAGATATTCATTATTTGTAGTGTTCTTTTATAGTTAATTTTCCTTTTGTAAACAGCTTTTCTTGGTGACTGAGAAGGAAATCTTGCAAATAGGGGCCTTTTGAGCAGAGTGTGAACAACATTCTACTTATGATATTCTTAGATACTGTTTCGCAGACATTTCTGAGACTTCAAACTTCACTTTAAAGCAATAGATAGAATTGGTAGAGTTGGGTATGTTACAAATAGACTCAGTTCTGCCCCTTGCTATCAGAATATTCCAAGGTGGAATGAAACAACTAACAGGTAAAACAAATAAATAAGAACTAATTTTAATTTGTGATTTATTTTATGGTGGTTATTTTTTCACCACTGGTGAAACAGCATCTGAACAGGATGTGCAGGAGGTTCTCAGCACTGCTACCAAAGATGCATCTTAACTGCTGTTGTAAGTAGGGGGAGATCTAAAGAGGTCTTGAGTGAAGCAAATATTGCTGCCCCCTTATCTGTGCAGGATGACTTGGGGATTTTAACCTGACCTTCAGAGACGTACATATTTGGATTTAGAAAATGATGTCTCCTGTAATTCTAGTTAAGAGAACTTCTCTGTTGAGTTTCCAGATAGTGTTGGAGACGTGGAAAGTATTTATTAATAAAAAGCCACTTTTCCCCTACCTCATGGTGATAGAAAGTTGTGTGCCATAAACCGGTGCCCTTTTTTCCCTTTTTTTTTTTCCACTAAAAGGTGTAATTAATTTTCTTAAAGATAGTAAATACTCTACCACCTTAAAAGTTACATATTACTCACATAGTAATCTCAAGAATGGAGATGGAAGAGCATGTTTCCTGTTTTTCCCAACCCTCTGATATTGCCTAGGGAATAATGGTCTCCCTGACATGAGTCAGGGAACTAAGGGAAAACTATTTTTTGCTGCACGGAATACTAATATTACATGCAGGCTAGAAATTTGTGAGTGAAGTAATATTTATCTTGTTTTTGTTTGCCTTGCCAGTAGTAGAGGTAGATGGTAACATTTGAATGTAAACTTATTCTAATGGAAGCTTGTTTTGGGAAGAAGAGCACTGTCAATTTGTATGTTTTTATTGTAAGTTCCAGGAAATTTGAAGGGTTTTTTCTTTAAGCAAGAAAATTAACCTGTGCTGAACTTCATGTTGGTTTTACTCTGCTATTTGTAACTGAGCTTGTTATTTTAATTGATTCCCTGTATGCTATGCTGGATACAACTGTCTGAAATAGGCTTTATTGTTATCTGGTTATATGATGAGATTCAGGAGCAATTAGGCAAATGGAGACACCAACATTTTATAATTTTGTGAAATGTCTGAATTTTAAAACTTGCTCTGTGGTTGTTTAGAAAGTCTTATTCCTGAGTCTTGCAGGATAGTGAGATTAATCATGCAGGATTAGCTTTCCTTCTTGTGAAGTGCCTTTGAAAGCTGCTGTAAAAGCAGTAAAAAGTGTGCTGCCTGGGACACCAGCCGTAGTCTGCTCTACAGGGCAAGAGCATCTCGTAGCATATCTCCAGTTGGAGTGCACCACACCCTGGTCCTTCACTGTTCCGGTCCTTAAGGCTTTTTTCATTTCTTTTTGTGTATATTTAACATCCTGTTGGTTCTAAGTGATATTGCAACAATCATCTCCAAGTTCAGTCCCAGGTTCAGCTGACCTTCAGGCCTCCACTGACACCACTACGACAGTTCCATGTTGATGCGATTTTGCTTCTCTGAGATCTCAAGCTCATCCCATTACCTTGTTGTCTAAAGTCTTCCTGTCCTGCTGCCTCATCTGTCTGTGCCCTTACCTGTGTCCTTGTTGCTGTGCAGAGCACAAAGCCACCAGACTAAGCTACCAAAAACCTTCAGCTGCTTGTCTGGCATCCTTTCCTGAGGCATGTAACTGAAAGGTGGCCGGGTGGAGGAGATAGGAAGCGGGAACAAGAGAAGTTAAATCTAACTGAAATTCTGTAAGTGATCTCATCCTCCTTTGCAGGTGTTCAGCTCCTCATTCATTTTAGACAGCAAATATTTCCCCGAATAAGCTTTCGAAAGATGCAAACACCTTTTGGAGAGCAAGTATTCTAAAAGGCTCGGTCCTTAAGCATTGTGAGCAGCGTGATTCTTCTGAATGTCATTAGGCTGTAGGGCCCTGCCAGTTGTGGTTTACATGTTAGCCAACTAAATAAGGATCAAAAATTGTTCTCAGCAGCGGAGTGGAATTTGTTCTGTGGGTCAAAAACAATCTGTGATTGTAGAAATGTACACATAGCTCAGTTTAGTGGAATTTTAATCTTGCTTGAATCCATTAGTGACAACTTCTGCTCCATGGTCCAGAATCTCCTTCCTCTTTGCATGTTTGTCAGGGATGTTTGAAGTGTTATGTGGCAGCTGTATTGGGATAGAAATAGCTGTCAAAAAATGCGGCACCATCCACAACTTAGTCGGAAAATTGTTAGCTGAAAAGAGCAGGTCTATTTTTAGGGAGCTGCGAATGCAGAAATTTTATTTTCTATCTTCTGTGAATAGAAGTGTTGCAGCAGGTGGAGCTTAGAGGACACATCTACGGCTCTGTTTTGCCACCCACACGGCACTGAGACTGCCATGTCACACAGTTGTGTTATACCCATCCTGTGGTGTCACACCACAAACGAAATGGTGCGATGTGCACAGGACTTTTGTGGGACTGCCCTGTGAATATGACTAGCAAGCCAGATAGTAATTGCTATTAAGTATTAATTTTTCTGTAAAACAGTTTCAGGGAATTCTTCATAATATGTCTTTAGACCTAGAGGAAAATCTGGAATATCCGAAGGCGAAAATGCCGGAAGTTAACTACTGATGGTGTTTCTTTCCAGAGCACAAAGTTATCCGGACCTTTTTTCCCAGAAAGCTGGCAGGTATGAATTCAGAAGCATTTTCTACCACTGTTTACATTGCTTTATAAAATGCTGATACACAGAATTAGCTGAGTGGGTATCAAAACAAGCAAGGAATGCTAAAAAATTCTTACCTTCAGGCTTCTGTAATATCCTCTCATTGTAGAGCCAGTGAGCATGACCAGGCCAGGCTGGAGTTGTACAGTGCAACTGATGAGAGTGAATTAATAAAGCCATTGCACCATGAGCCTGTGAGAGTCCAGGGTTCTGCTGCTGTGCTATAGGCGTAAGGGAAATATTTTTGGAAATACCATTTCTGTCTTTGTTTAAGCTTTTTTCAAGGGAAGCAACATGCCATAGTTCACATGATACTAATTTTATGATTTTCCTCTTTCTCTTTGAGTTTGCATAAAGAATGAGCTAGTTATCCTTTAACTTGGCAATTAAACACAATTGTGTATGCACCTGTAGATGTTTAGTCAGTGTTTGAAAGCAAATAGATAATCCTTTATTTGTGGGGGTTTTAATGTTTTTTCTTTTACATCATTATCATCTTCCCTCTGTATAAACCTTGTTTATGACACAAGGACCATTTCTGAAAGCACTAACACTATGAGAACCAGAGGAGGAAATAATCATGGGATGTGTGAATAAAGATATTTTGCTTTCTGAAGACTTGTACAACCTTTTGCCTTCAGAAATAAATAGATAATTTTATGAAGTTGTGAATATAAAAGACAGAAAATAAGTTATTCTTTTTCTGAGAGTGTGTATGTTAACTCAGGAGGAAGTCCTGGCTGGTAAGGGAACCTTGAAAATTACGACCCATGAGGAGACAAAGCTCAAATTTTATCCAGCAGAGAGGTTGCTGCAAGTACCAATTGTAATTGTACACGAATAGTAACTATGCATGTGAATGTCTGTATAATATAATTTGAATTTTAAATGCATCTAGGAGCATCTTGAGGGCATCTTGTTTTCTTCCATTTTAAAAATCTGAATAGCACCTGTAATTAAGGGAGAAAACTGAGCCCTGGAAGCTAGGTAGGACTTCCATCTATTGATCTGTGTAAACCCGGCTTACACTGTCAGGGGAGAAGCAGTCAACTGCTGAGCTGCTTTGTCACTGACATAAGCTGAGAGAGGATTTTTTTTTTTTTTTGTGTGTGTGTGTCTATACTGTTTATACAGCAGTCTATAGACCTGCTGGCTGGTTGAATTTTAAAGAGTGCGGAGGTTTAAAGACTTGTCCCCCGAGGGATGCTCCTGCCAGTTGGGAAGCGAGCGGGGGCTGCTCCGCAGAAGTTGTGCGCACGTGTCTGGCTGGGGAGGGCCGGGCGGCGCTGGGGGAGCCCTGGCCTGTCGCTCGGCCGGGCAGCGCTGCAAAACACACCCGTAATTTTCAGGTTGTTTAGTCAAAATATTGAGCTAATACCTTTGGTTTTTTTGTTTTTGTTTTCTTTTCCTCGCGTGATAATTTATTCTGAGAGAATACAATGGGGAACATAAATGAATACATTTCCATACCCAATTCTGAGTCAGTGCTAAGCTCACAAGGCAGCAATTAAAATCCTTGGTAGTGAGGAGAAAAATCACTTCCTATAGTGTGATATTAGGTGCAGATTTAGAAAAAGAATAAAATACTATTTCTTTGGAACAGGAAAAACAAGCTTTATGAGCCTGAAGGGAGAGAGTATTTGGAAATGTTTAGGAAATTTCCAAGTTAGAAGTTTTGATTAGCCTGTTCTGTTTGCTCTCTTTGTTAGAGTTTATTATTGTCACTACTAGCGTTGTGTGTGCTTGTTCCTGACTGCAGAAAATCAGATACTTACCTGCCCTGTTTATATTTTGCTTCTCACCCTTCTGCAGTGGGCACTCAGAGCAGGCAGGATGGTGCTTGAGCAGTTCCTTTTGAAGAGTATTATATGTACTGCTGTTGTTCATAATGGAGTTAATAACCTTTCCCAAAACACATCTGTGGCTTTCATACGCTGTGCTAACAAAGTAAAAGTTCTAAAGATTTCTTGAACTCGCTTTTATGAATTAGAAATTCTAAGGACATTGACTTTCTGGTTTTGTATCACGTGACGATTTACTGAGGCACATCACATACCCTTAAAATGTTGCTGCTAACGTATGCGCGTTGTAGTCATTGGCATCTTTTTCCTGAACTGTTCCCCTCTTGCTGATTAACTTGTGTGGGTTCTTTGTATTTTACACTATCCACTGAGCGTGGCAAATGTTAGAAGTAAATAATCATTGCAGTGTGTAGGAATTTAAATACGTAATTTCCCCTAATGGGGGTTGACCGTCCAGCATGCAGTAAACAGGGTGCTCAGGCTGGAGAGTGCTAACACCTCAGATCAACTTCTTAAACCCTCATGTGCAGCCCTGGAAAGTTGTAATCAACATGCTCTTTTCTGAAAGCAAACCTTGTGGGCCAGCTTGTGTATACAGAAGTATGGGTCTGTTGGGCTGCTATGAAAAGGGAATTCTGCAGCTTTGACCAACTGCATTGGTGTCAACTGTCTCTTCTTGCTGAAGCATTTCACAGGGGGTTTGTTTTTCCAGTTGGGAGCAAGGAAATAAAACCTATTTTCTAGGATCTTGTAAAGTCGTTGTTTAATATTTGCTGCTAAATGATCTGGTAATTCACGTTTTTTTTTTTTTTTAAGAAAAATATTGACTAGTTTGAGACCATTTTTATATTTTAATTAACACATTTTATTTGCCACTAAACAGCTTCTTAAATAAAATTCTGCACGAAAGAGTGGCATTATCCTTTCATACTGTGGTATGAATGTAGATCTGGTGGATTTTGCCGCTCCCCTTTCCTTTATTAATAGCAAGGCTTGCTTGTGAAACTCAAAGGGTTAATCATATAAATTTCTGCTTTGGACCAGTAGATGATTTCCATCATTTTCTGCATTTGACTATGGAACATGCATAGAGTTGTTATACCTCTCTGTATTTCATTCTGCTGCCAACTTCATTCCCTTTTCTCTGCCTGCATTTTAATTGAAACAACATTTGTATTTTTGAGCCAGGATCTGTCAGAAGTCCCTGTGGCTAGTCTGTGGTACAAGTAGCAGCAGACGTGGCTTACCCATATGGTGTGGTGCTTCTTGTAAAATCCATATGGCCTTGTTGAAGGGAATCCCAGCGGGGATGTGAAGGGTGTTAATACCCTTCAGGCCAGGCCTTTCCCTCCTGGGGCTTCTATGGCATTGTCTTTGCAATCTGCCAAAGCACAAACTTAATTCCTTTTTAATAATCAATTATTTCAGTCCAGGAACGTGTGCTGTATTTTTTGCAATCATATATTCCTTGAACTTATTATTTGTTACGAGTATTTTTGGCCAGTTTTTTTTTAAAGCAAACCTTTCAAAAGCCTTTTCAGAAAACCCTAACTTCATTTCTTTTGCTTGTATTTTCAGGAAGTGCTGAACAGTGTTCCAAAGTTCTGCTTTCCTTTTGACGTTGAAAGGTACGTGCTTCAGTTATCATTTATTTTAAAATATTTCATAGAAAATTATTTTTAGCATAATTACAAGCAAGGATTTAAAGAAAAGGCAAATGTAACATACTCCCTAAACTTGCACCTGCAGATGAGAAAACATGCCCTTTGTTCAAGTAAGTATGAAGTCACTAATAGGAAACTATCCCAGCAAAATGCAATCCCTTCAGAATTTTAAGAATATCTCTATCAAGGTAGAGCTACATTATAGCTCCCAGTTTTGTCCATTGTAATTGTGAACACCATCTGTGTTAGTATAAGGATATAACAGTTTCCTTCAAGCAGCAAGCTTCATAAAAAATGTTACGGTGCACCAGGATATAAAAACTCAGCGAGCAGTACAGAAAACATGTTGCTGGGTTCAAAGAAATTAAGACTTTAATTACATGGAAGTAGGTGAATATACAATTGATTTTTCTCAGAGAAGAATCAAGACCATTATTTATAATTAATTAGTCCTTACCTTTCTGGTATCAGTTATAGTCTGGCTTCCATGTAATGCTGCCAGTCATTTAAATTGTTCATATAAAATGTTTTTATTAATGAAAATATTTATTTGGGCTTGTCAAAATGATTAATGGTAATTAATTTAATAGATTGAACTCACTTGGGTTGGAAAACCCGTATTGTCCGAATTGGCAAAGATTGAATTAGAAGCTCGATTTGCATAATTAATGAAAGATACACCCAGGTAGTGTGCAGGCTGAGCCAATTTCAGAACAACATGGGCATCGGTTGTAGATGGAGACTTGAAGATGAGAAGCATCTCTCAGATGCAAGAAGCTGCTCTCAGTGGAGGAAAAGCTGGTGTGTGTAGAGAGCAAAAAAGAGTCTCTGCAGCAAAACACACTGGCAAAGTAAAGATGTTTATAAACACAACTCCCCTGAAGTAAACTAGGCTTGTTTAGTCATTTATAGATGAATTTAATTAAGTTGTTTGGGTTTTGAACTGGTTAAGCTCACTGTCCGTTAAGCTGTTCTAATGACTTAACTAATACGGTTGTCAGTGTTGGCTTTAAAGCATTAAAGTCTTTAATGTGCTTAAGATATGTACAGAATTCTGTTTAAAATTGGTAATGGACATGAATAATGGAAATAAAATTTGAGGATAACAGAAAAAGGTGAGGTTCTGTTGCTGCCATCCAGTGGCAAGAAGATAATCAGTGGCAGTGAATAATTATTTTCAAATAACTTGTCTTACCTTAACTATTTCTCTTGAACCATTCAGAAGGCACTTAGCTGCCTGTATGAAGAGGATCAACTTAGTAAACTGTGGGAATACATGAATTTATAGCATAGCTAAGTATGTATTTTAGCTGATTATCTGAAGGGATAAAAACAAAGAAAAAAGGGTTAAAAAGGACAAAGTTAAGGGCTGTTTGTTGTTTGTTTGTTAATACCCCCTGTGCCCCCTCACCAGATATGCTTTTTGACTGTTGGCCTCATGCTTGGCTTTAAAGCAGTGTTCTCAAAGGTGCAAAATTTCTACAAATTTCAAACTTGTCAGCTGGACAGAAGGAGTGGAGGTTCCTGGAAGCTGAGATACTGCTGAGGGGAATAAAGCCGCTCAGCCTGGCCTGCAGACTGCTCAGGCAGTGCTGTGGTGGCTTTAGAACGGGCGCTGCGCTTGGAGCTTCCTGTGTAGCTGGGAGCCGAGTTCTGGGGGATTTGAGGGAGAACCAAAGGCAACGCAGGATCATGGGAGGGTAACAAAACACAGACAAGGAGGGGCAGAGCTACTGTGGAGGAAAGGACAGAAATGCTGGAAGCTCTTTCAGGAAGGTGGAGACTGTTACTGGCGAGTTATTTGTGCCAGCAGCTTACTGGCTGCATGACGCGTTGGCCACTTACTACTTAGCTCAAGCGTTTTCTGTAATGTGGACACACCAATTTTTATTGAACAAAACCAGTTGTCTTCTGCTTTCTCAGTTTAATTGTTTTTGTTTTGAGATTTGGAGTGATGAAGAAAAGGATTGAGAAAAACATTGTGGAAGTTCCTTTTTGTAGGGCTTTTTCCCACTGGACATTAAAGTTGTGACAATCATTTTAGTGTTTGTCTAGCCATAGATGTGATTTTCACTTGTCTGATGAATATGTATATATGTATAAATAGTTTTCCTCTTGTATATAGGATCATGATAGAAGGTACACCAAGTATTTTACAGGCAGTTTCAATGACAATTTCTGTACAGAAACATTTGAACTGAAATAGAAAATATATTTCATGTATTGAGCATATTGTACCTGCAGAGAGCATAGCTTCTCAGCCTGTATATATGCATATATGTAATATATATTCATTTATATATGTATGTAAGCTACTTCAAGCATCTTCTGAGCCTATTAAGAGCTAGAAATTACTAGTGCAAAAGTGATAACTGCCACTGGTTCTGCTGATCAAGATACTTAAAACATGTGACTCTGTTCCATAGGTTGCTTCTGGGTTTCTACTACACAGCAGAGGTATAGGGAATGGAGTGTTAATTCTGTTATCTAGCTAAATGAAACTGAAGTAGGAAATCTGTGTTCTTCAAATTATGGAGAAAGGAAAGCTAAAGCACAGTAGTAAGATCATTGTCACCCATTTTCTTTCAACTCACCTGTATGAATTACTTAAGGAATTGAAAAAGGAAAGAAATGAGAATATGTATTTGATTTTCTTTTGTTCACTGTACTGCAATGATCATGGAGATCCAGATTTAGTTCTCACTACTGGATGCTGCTTGCATCATCTCACTAGACATACTTTATGCAGATGTTGTAAATAACTGTACACTACTCGCTCTAATTATCAGAAGTACATACTGGGAATGGTAATTAAAAATCTAGAAGTAACTCCCATTAAATTAAAACTGAAAATCAAGCCAAAAGAGGCAGAATGATGTAAAAAAAAATTCTTTGACCATGACTTAAACTTTGTGTTTTATATGTAATTTTTTATTGAAAACAAATGCATAATTTCATTGCTTCTAGTTAAGTCTTACATTTTATTTTGAAGGGATTAAGAAATGAATTACATCATAGAAGTTCTTGAGCATTTTCTCCGAGTACCTGTCTCTTTTTGTGAATAAATTATTTTATGTTTAATAAATGGTGCAATTTTATAGCATTCTAACAGTTTGCATGTATGTATTTACGAATAAGGAACCTTTTCTCTGGTACTCAGTTAGTTTGTTTCTTTTCACGTGGTCTAAGAGGATTTAACATTTGATGACGGCGATTTTAATTTCCTTTTAATGTTTGCTAAAGTCATAATAATGCTTCAGACAAAACCACTTTGTCCTCTCATGTTCCTTGAATTCTCTGTGCAAATTCTGCATGGTTTGCTTCACTTTTCTGTCTCAAGCAGCATTTTGTATTTTCCATCTCGATCCAGAATTCGGGTGTAACTTTGCAAAGTCCACACCTCGATCTCCACATCCATCAGTTATGTAGTTGGGTGATGACTAGTGAGGATAAAACTTCCCTTGTTCCTTTTGGAGCCATTTCAGGTTCAGTCTGAAGTTGTGCTATGTCACTGCTTGACCCCTCATTTTTATCTGTGCTTTGAGTCTCTGCCGTTTCTCTCCACCTTAAGTACTTCCCCTCACTCCTCTCATTCCTCAGTCTTTTCCCTTTCAGGATGCATTTCTGCTGCTGAACATGAAGCATGCAAGCCTCTTTTAGATAAGGCATTTTGGGAACTGCCTGTAGAATCAGCATAGAGACAGTGATGTGTACCTCATTTATTCCCCCATGGTGCTCACCCAATCACAGGGAAGTGTTAGATTTTGGAAAATAATCAACGGTGCTGCTACTGTAGAGGATTTCTCCTTAGCAGCAGAATGTCACTCGAGTATGGGAATTAACATGCAGGTTATTTAACTCATAATCTATTAGGATCAGGGAGTAATGATTGGAATGACATCACTCTCACTCTCCCGTTCCTGGCTAAAGCTGTTTTTATTGAAATTTGTGGTAAAAGTCTGTGCAGAAACGCAGCTATGATCAAGACAAGTGCAAAGTAGTGGCTTGAAATCATTGAATTTGCTGATCTTGTGAAAGGCACTTATAAGATACTTTATACAAAAATTCTGCCTTCAGAGGAAATAGTTGAGAATGAAAAGTAAATAATCAAGAAAGTCTTTCAAGCTGTATGGGTGAAGATAAATAAACTATAGCATTTCCTGTACCCTTCAGCCACTGCAGTCAGTTTTCAAGGTGAGTTGCAAACTCCGAAATGTAGCAGTGGTTATACACAATTGAGTTCTTTGCATCTTGTGTCTCACTGCGTTATGGCACATGTTTGTGTAACAGTGGATGTGTGTGTGAGAGACGAGTGTAAGGACAGGCTGCAGTGTGCACTGTGAAGAGTGTAACTATTGATTTCGAACAGACGGGCGTTGTTTGGTTTCTGTGTGTGTGCAGAAGTGGACGGGTCTAGAGGAAACCTGGGAGCGCCACGGGAGCCACCGTGTGCTCCCATAGACCCCTGGCCAGGTGTGATGGTCAGGGCCCTGAGACAGAGCTTCTAGGCAGGCTTCTGTTGCAACTTAAATACTCCCTGTGAGACTCTTTACTAAGTAGTTGTGGTTTCTTTTAATGCTTCTGTTGTTTTGAAAACATAACCCCATTAATAAGCTGGCTGTGCTTTTTATTTGTGGGAATTTTCTTACTTGGTGGTGGCACTTTCCATTTTCATATCTTCTGCAGTTTTTCTCATGTTCCTCTTTTTTACTGGATTGTAAAAGGTTGGGGTTTTTGGGAGGCAGAGCTCTTTTCAAGTAGCTTGGTTGGAACAGAGGAGCGCTCCACACAGGGAGCCTGAGTTGTGAACTTGTGGATCCTGGAGTGGACCTGGAAGTGAAGAAAATAATCCCTGAAGCTTAGATTTGGGGATGGCAATTATCTGCAGGACACTGCCCAACCTAGTGTTGCTGTCTCCAGAGTCTCTCCATCAGCTTGTACCACTACCTTAACATCTGTTTTTCCAATTCCTGCTTGAAACAGTTTCTATTCTATTCTTTGATTTGGGAGAAATGAGGGTGACTGACTGAAAGGTTTGCTTTTTCAAGTTTGGGAGTTGTAATACATGTGAAATTTTCAGGTTTAGGTAGGAACCACCAAAGCTGCAGTCAGAACTGTATATATTAGTTATAGCATACATGACATTTTGTAAGTAACAATACTTTATGACATGCTTTTAAAAGAAAACAGAAATATCTATTCCCACGTATAAAGTCTTAAGTTTTTTGAAGCTCTTCAAAAATTTCTAAAACTTGGAAGAGAAAATAATTTTGAACATCTGCTCTACCCTAAACAAAATAATTTGGAAGAAGAGCAATTTTTATGGAGAGCAAGGGATAAATTTAATGATTAGATGTGCTGTTTTTTGGTTGAAGGAGGGATTCAGTTCCTGCCTTAATCAACTCTCTCAAGGCTCCCTTAAAATGAGGCCTGAGCAATGACTGTAGCATAAACAAAAATCTTTAAAATGACTCTTTACCTACTCCGTGGGTACTAAAGAGTCTTTTCTGCATTGTGTAGGTACATAGAAAAATTTAAAACCTATTTTTATTTCTATAGTGAACTGTAATAACATTGAAAGAGCCCATTGTAGTCTGCAAGGTTGATAAGTATTTACACACATTCTTCATTATTAGTGATTTATTATTGTTGAGCTAACATTAAAAGTAAGCATGCAGGGCAAGAGTTGAAAGTAAGTCAGAAGCAAGGCAGAGGAATGAGTGAGGAGAATGTCAGCACTGGTTGGGAACGATTTGTGCCTGCTCTCCCCTGAAGTGAGCAGATCATGCTCTCTTCAAACAGCCGACTAGACCAGCATTCTGCAGAAAGGTTTTGCAGCTGGGCTACTTTATCTTGTGCTCCAATAAAAAGTCTAGATAACATTTTGTTGAGGGAATTCTGGTATGTAATAATTTCATTATATCTGTGCTGATTTTCATGCTAAGAAAAACCTGAGAGGCATCAATGCTGTGGTCCAGGAGCAGGGCCAGGAGCTGCTGCCTGTTTCTGGAGGGGAGACGTGATTTCTGAACAACCTGAATGTGCTGCAGTGAAATGGAGAGGCACAAACCTTCCAAGTCACTTGGCCAGTGTTTGTCTGCATGATGGACCATGCTTATACATGTGTTAAAACTTTAGTGCTAGCACTTCTGGGATGTTTTATGTGTCTGGTTTATACGTTGTGGTCATCTATCAATAGAAATCCCCAATTATCATTTTTTTCTGTAAGGCTTACATATAGTCAATTTTAATTCTGCTGAAGAGGAGTAGAAAAACAGGCATCCTTGCTGCCCCCACATCTTAAGTGGAGCTCTTAAATTAGAAACCCAGAATTTATTCAGTATTTTAAACTGAACAGAATATGTAGTCCAGATGGATGGTCACTGGCCTCTGTTAACTGTTCTTTTGAAGCAAATGGGACCAAATGCAAACTTTTGGGTTCTTGTGGAAATTCAGTTTTAGCCTTGGAGTGTTTGTCATATTAAAAATCTGGGACTTGCTGCTCACATCTCTTTCTAAACTGTGTGGGAAGCAGTATTCAAGCTGGGCCACTTTTACACTGACTGTCAAAACATGGAATTGCCTCTCTTAAAGAAGCAAAGGGAAGATAGCGATTTGGAGGTGGTGAGATGGCATTGGAAATGCTTCCCACTGAACTCATAACTCGGCTGGGCTATTTTTAACAGGAAATACCATAATTTAAGTCTCATTTTTAAAGTGACGCTGTGTAGAGACATTTTGCCTGACATACATGTACACAGTACATTAAAAACAATTTGTGTTAGTATGGTGGCACACAGAGACTCCAGCCTCACCCTGCCAGGTGTTTCATGGTGTAAGGAAGAAGCCAGGCATGGCTGCTGGAAGCTCCAAGCCTCAGAGTGGGACGTGGCTGAGCAAGGAGAGGGTGGGAGCAGGAGGCAGCTGAGGTCACTGCACGGAGCATTTCCAGTGCTCCCGACTGAGCAGCTGCTGCTGAATTTCTCTGTGAGCCACCGTTCCTGGGGTGTGCAGGGGTGCTGAAACCACACCGCACATTTCATGGCAATCGGCTCTCTGCAGTAAAGAGCAAAGTACAGGGATGTGAAAGAGAAAATGGCTCGGTTGCCAGGGGAGCAGTAAGGCCTGGTTATTGATGGCTCTGCGGTGCCAGGCGCAGTGTGCACCATCCCAGCTACACAGAGCCTGAGCCAGAAGGGACTGAGCAGAAGCCATTGGGTGTTTGTGGTGTTAGAGAGAATGCTAGATTGTTCCAGGCTGCTGAAGGCAACCGAGGAAAGGGCTTGTTTTAATGATTTGAGTTTAATCACCTAACAAAAAAAAAGTCCGTTAGTTATCATAGGAGGTTATATTGGACTAAGTGTATCTTCTAATGTTGTATGCTCTGCACAGTTTTTTGTTTTAGCCCGGTCACTGTATGTTCATGAGGGACTAAACCAAACTGAAAAGAGTGGGAGACTCTACAGGCTGGGTAGTGGTACCACTTAGCTAATCTTTAAATCTCTATCATGCGTGTGTTAAGCTGTATAAAACCCCTGTGTCCTACGTAGCTTCTCCTGCCCTTTGATCAAGTGCTACTTTCTTTTTCCTAGGGGGAAAATTTCCTATATATTATTTTGCTGGAGATTTAAAAAAAACCCCAAACAAACCAGCAAAAAACAACAAAAACCATAACAACCCACTCTGCCCCATATTCCAAGGGATAAAGTAAAAAAATATTTGTGCTTTCTGATTTGTAGATTGAGGTCTGTGATGATTTTCAGCTTCTCTGGGAACTAATTTTCAGCTTGGTCATCTAAGATTGAACCACAAATGACACGTGTTAATCATTACTAGCAGGTTCTTAGGCATTCTGCTGTAGAAGGTTGTGTAAGAATAGGAAAAGAACAGCAGGCAATAGAATTGGATTGAGGATTATAGTGAGGATTGAGCATGAAAACACTTGAGACCAATGACTTAAATGCTCATGTTTTATGTGATTTAATGGTTTTATGCTCTGTATCTGATTTTTCAGGGTGTCCCAAAACCAAGTAGGACAGCATTTCACCTTTGTGCTCACCGACATTGAAAGTAAGCAAAGGTTTGGATTCTGCCGTTTGACGTCAGGAGGCAAGGTCTGCCTCTGTATTCTAAGGTAAGTTGGTACAAGAAAAATTGAGTCAATGAGTGAATATAAAAAATAGAAGAAAAAAATTATCTTTTAGAAATTCTCTGCCAGTGTGTTTAACTTTGCTATCAGGGTGTTGCTTTGCTACGGCCGCGTTACCATTGCTTTCACATAAAAAGTGTCCCCAAGCCCCGTAAGATAGTATTCGTATGTGAAGCTAGATCATTTAATTAAATAACATGAAATCTCTGCTTAAAAGCAGAGAACAATACATTGCAGCCTGAGAGGCTTGGACTGTTACGTGGATATTTTTACTTTCTAATCAGATCTTTGACAAGCACTCTGTCACTTCAACAATAAAGTGCATTACTCTGTATTCCTGTCCTTGGAAAGGAGATTTTTGGGTGTCTCTTCCAATTCTTTGCCCAGACTATATCTAGTGTAAGAAGCACCAGATCCAGAGAATTCACAAGGTAAGAGCATGCTGTTTTGTTGCAGAAGAGATACTGATGTTAGGGAGAGTGACCCCAATGAAATACTTTGTTTCTCCCTCTTGTTTTTCTTTCTTCTCTCTTAAGATAATTGTTTTGGTAACAAAAACCCCCAGTTGTTTAGCTGTCCTAAAACCATTTTAATTAAATTAAAGGCAGAGTGATCTCATTAAAAGACAAATTTGCAGCTTCAGTTAAGAGCCTAGCAGCCTGCAAGCCCCATAGAAGAAATGGGAATATCCAGTTCAGCAGCACATAGGAAGAACAAAATTGAAGTAAAATTGCTTTTAAAGTGAGAATCTCCAAACACAAAGAGGAGGAGCCAAATGCACTGGCAGCAAAGGGGAAACACAGAATTTTGGAGAGTAGAGAGGGAAGTTTATGGAGAAAAGCAGGTTTTCAGGTATTTGGATAACATGGAAATCAGGTAGGTAGTCATGGGGGGTGTCATTAGGATAGACCATGTGAGTTAGGGAGAAAAATCCAACATCGGCTTGTAAAAGAATTATCAGTAAATGAACACTGAGGGAAAAAAAGGCCATCCAATATAGAGACATGTAGCGTAGTGCTTAAAATTATTGGAAGGAGCACGTCAAGGTTTTAATGAACTTTTAAACAGGTGCCAGAGTAATGTTAAGAGCCAGTACACTGGATGTTTCTTGGCAAGTAATTTAAAAAAAGTATTTGCTATAAATATGGCAAAGAAAGGAAAAAAAAATACCACCATATAATGAAAGTAGCAAAAGGGAAATATTTTATTCTGGAAATTAATTTACTTTCTGTGATCTTGGAAGTATTCTTTAGTAATACTTCAGAAGGAATTAGGTCTTAGGCTTTTGGAATGTATAATACTTAACCCTTTTCTCTGTGATACCTTTTTTTTATATAACTTGTTAAAGCCAAGAGTGAGGATATGTGTATGCTTTTAGCTCTTTTCTCTGAGTTGATCTTTTCTTCCCTCATCAAGCTAGAAACCAAATTTTTTGCTTTGTTTATGTGGCTGTAACAACATTTAATCAGTTATGCACACTCAAGTATGTTTAAATACTGTATGGAGTGCTGCAAAGCAAAGGATGTAAATTCTCAGCTGGTGTAAACTGGGTATTTCTCTTAACGTTTCCCCATGGACGTGCATCAGCTGAAGATTAGGCAATGGTCTGTTACTTGGTAGAAATAAGTAGGAAAATGAAAAGTGGCAAGCTATAATTTTTCACTGAACCGTATCCAAAGCATTGCCTTTATTGCTTTTATTGTGACAATTTCAAATTTACAATGCATAGCTGAAGGCATAACAGCACGAGCTTCACAGCGTTGTACTTGCAGCTGGGTAGTCTCCTTACCTGCAGAGTGTGTGTGTGTGTGTTGTGTTTAGCTCAGACGGAAGGCATGCATCACTGTTTCCATCTGATATGTTGTAGTAGCCACTCTGGTTTTTGCTCTGAATCCTAAGATTCATTAGAAGTGATCAAGTGAAAGAAGACTCACTAAGCAGATTTCTTTGGATATTTTATCTGTCTCTCCCTTGCACGTGCTTGTTGTTCTTAAATTAACAAAAAAAAAAAAAACTCCCCCAAAAAACAAATGATGTATGGGCGGTTCAGACTACCTGTTCATCCCAGGTGTGTGCACCATAGCTGTGGACTTCCATATAAGCACACAGGCGCAGGTGTACAGAAATGCCGTGTCAGACTGCCTTCTCCATGTGCACATGGATGTATCCCCTCGGACAAGGGGAGTATAATAAGATTATTGACTGATGGTTTTAAAAAGACAATTAGAGATAGTCAAGTACAGAAAACTTAACTGAATTGTTGTAAAGAACTGAAATGTAACTAAAAATCTCTAAAGACGAGCCGGAACAAGCCAGTCAAAGTGATTGGAAGGAAATACTGTAGAAATTTAGGTAGGCTGATGAGTGGGGAACAGGACACAGCTTTTCCCTTGGGCATGTCTTTTGTGGGCAGTACCAAGCCACGTGTTAACCTATGCCAGGGCTTCTAAAGAGATAGAATTTCAACTCTTGAATGGGATTTTTAACTGAAAGCTGGAGTAAAGGCTGCTTGTCCTCAGGTTTTACACCAGCAACTCAAAGCTGCATGTACGATTAAAGTCTTGTGGTTTATGGGACTTCGTTCTATAATTCATTCTCCATCTGAAACACTAATTAAAGGAAATTATCTCTGAATTTGCAGCCACATGGTCCTGCTTTAAACTGGATAGTTTGAAACAAAATATTCTTGTACATACAAAATTCTTCCATAAGTTTTATGGAGATTTTTTGTGTTTTATATACACATGTATATGAATTGTGTAAATAGGATTTTCTTTCATATCAGAATATATTGTTCAAATACTCTCTTCATATAGAAGTGAAATAAAATAAAGTGAAATAAAAATTTCCCAAGGTAGCTTTCTCAGGCATTTTTGTTTGAAGAACTTAATTGTGATATTGTATTGTCTAGAATGAATGTACAGAGCTTGACTGCAGTTGCCAAATTCAAAGTGCTAAACCATAGTAAGATGAGAAAATAACTATTGGATTATTCGCCGGAAATGCTGTGTGATTCCTTTGCACGTTTTATTTAATTTGGTTCTTTTCTTTAAGCTGCATGGCTGCTTTGTGGAGCTCTCAGTGTGAATCCTGCTGTGTCACCTCCTCCCTCTCCACAAACTGTTGAGCTAATGCAGCCCTGTAAGACAAGGAATACACAATAGGCATATTGTAAAATACTGTGTTGAGCTCGTATCCTATACTGGATCTTTTCTCCTAGTTTTACTTTTCCTATTTTTGGGTAATAGTTTTACTACTTGAGGTTTGAAGTGGCACAGTAGGAACTTAAATGTCCTCTTTTGAGTAATAGGAGACTTAATTCTTCTGGGTTTTGTTTCTAAGTATCGCTGCTTGCAGGAGAAATAATACTTTCTGGGTTTACATGAAATTGGTTTTGAATTACCTGAATGGTTTTAGTACAAAATGCAAATAATTTGTTAAAAATCCTGAAACTGTTGATGGACTCTATGGTTTACCTTAGGTATGCAGAGGAACACAAAATGCATCATTAAAATGCTCAGTCTTAGATTTCATTAATTTTATGACTGTAAAATTGTCACCTACGTTTCCAAATGAAATGCTCTAATAAGGAAGACAGGTTTATGTGGTAAGGCTTTGTAGTTCTTCAGTGCAGCCACGCTTGAAGCTTTTTCACTCTTCCTTTAGGCAAATCCCTTAGAAGCAGAATGTTTCAATTTTACACATTTTGTGTCAATTTTCCAGACAGAAAAGTAGCCCCTAGACATTAGACATTTAGCTACGGAAAGGCAGTTTCCTTAGTTTTATTTGATTACTAGAAGTTAGATTCCTGCTGATAGTTCAGGACTGTTAGTGGTTACCTGACTATTTGACAGAAAACATTTCCTCTCCTTTGTTTAACCTTTGACTCATGAATGTAAAAGTTTTATCAGAGCTGTAGTAGAAGCACCAGTGAGGTGGAAGTCTGCTTATGGCAACAAGGGTTGTGAGTGACTTTGAATAAAAGTCTGAGCTCCTGCCTTGTGGCTCATTTGGATTAAGAGAAAATGTTAAGTGTGTTTTTAATTAACCATGAAGTGTCTTGGTCTCTTGCTTTTGTGACAGACAGGGGCTGTACTTTTAAATAAAGACCCCTGTTCTCTTAATCGGGGAATATATATCTATTAATATTGTCTATGTTTTTATATTTGTCTTGATTATGAAAGAAATATTTAGAGAAATTGTTGTATGTTTTTGGAGGTTGTTTGTCTTGTACGTTTGTTTTTCAAACTGTTATTGATTGTAACTTGAGGAATGCAAGGACAGTGGCTACAATTAAAGAAAAATAAATAAGAAACAAGTAGTGGTTTCATAGTTTAGAAACTGAAATTAATTTAGGCTTCCAAATACATTAAA
Source organism: Oriolus oriolus (assembly GCA_013400235.1). Lineage (NCBI taxonomy): Eukaryota > Metazoa > Chordata > Aves > Passeriformes > Corvidae > Oriolus > Oriolus oriolus. Next base: position 1,057,949 of record VXBT01009623.1, read on the forward strand.
ATTGAACATTAAAGCCCTGATTTTCCTCTGCTTTCTCTACTGTGAAGGGGCTTCATTGATAACCTTTAGATGTTCTCATAAAACAGCTAATTAATTATGAAATGTACTGACTGCTCATAAATAATTTTATGAATACAGGTATGGTGGTGAGGTTTTTCTGGTAATGGACTTTAATTTTGATTTTATCTGTTGTTAAAGCACATATTAGTGTGCTAGTTCTGAGTTAGGAGGAGTAATATATTACAGGTCTCCTCTGTCCAATTCAGCCACTTAAAATCTACGTGTTTCAGACAATGCATTTCTGTACTGACTTGAAAAAAAATAGTTACCCAACTAACAGATGCTGATGGACATTTGTGTGCTGGATGAATTTTCTATATGTGCACTAGTTCTGTGCTAGCAAAGATGAAATAATTTTGCAAGATTTGTTAACAGAACAAGCTAAGAAGATTCTTTGACCCGTAATGCTTCTGGATTTTAGCTGTCCTACACACAAATGCCAAACAAGGCCAAAATCCGGGTGCTGCCCTTGGGCCACAACAGCCTCCATGAAGAAGAGTGGCTGGAAAGCTGCCTGATGGAAAAGGACTTGGAACTGCTGGTCAGGCAGCTGAACAAGAGCCAGCTGTGCCCAGGTGGGCAAGAAGGCCAAGGGCATCCTGGCCTGGATCAGGAACAGTGTGGCAGCGGGACCAGGGAAGGGATTGTTCCTCTTTGTGTGGCATTGGTGAAGCTGAACCTCAAATCCTGTTTGCAGCCAAGCATTGGAACAGGCTGCCCAGGGAAGTGGTGGAGTCACCATCCCTGGANGCTCTCTCCTGGGTAATAAGGCATGGGACAAGAGGAAACGGCCTCAAGTTACAGCATTAGAGGTTTAGATTGGATATTAGGAAAAATTTCTTCATAGAAAGCGTTGCTGAGCACTAGATCAGGCTGCCCAGGGAGGTGGTGGCTTTACTATCCCTGGAGGGATTTAAAAGACATGTGAATGTGGTGCTTTGGGATGTGGTTTGGTGGTAGATTTGGCAATGCTGAGTTGATGGCTGGACTCAGGGGTCTTACAGGTCTTTTCCAACCTACAGGATTCTATGATTCTATATACAGTTCTTTGTCCGATGTGATATACTGGATAAGGATGTAAAGCCTGTATCATCCAGTGCTTATCTGTGAATAAATCTGTTTACTAGAGTAGTTCAAATCAATTAATAAGATTATTAACAAACATGCTTCCAAAATTAGCCTATGATGAAAGAGGACAAAAGTGTTGCTTGACAGCCTCGAGGATTTAACTAATTGCAAAGAGCTCGTACTTGGTCTTTGAGTTGAGAATCTGAAATACCACCTGATGGTGGTATCTTTATTATGAACAAACACAACTGTGTTTACTCTTGAATGCAGAGATGCATTGTATATGCACACATGCAAATGTACTCTTTATTGTTTCTGAAAAAACAAGTATGATTCTTTATTATGCTGAATTAATTACAATTAGCAAATACATAAAAGAAAAATATAAAGGGAACTTTTTTGTTTTCCAGTAGATCTTTGTAATATTTTGTTGAAGAACATTGTAATTAAAAATACTGACAAAAGCTTTTGTAATTAGGCCGTACTATTGAAGAACTGAAGATTAGGTAGAAAAGAAGCAGAGGACAGGTTCTGGCAGCCTTTGGTTTTATGCCATATAATGTAATGGAGTACTTGTTTTGATTTCCTTAATTTTTCAGGTTTAAGAGGCACGTTGAAATTATATCGACCTTGTGTCTGTGGTTATAAGGCTTAAAGCAATTATTTTTCCATTCTTTCAGCTCACAAAAGAAACTGACTTATGTAGACTATGGTCAAGTAGGATGTTTTTCTATGTGGTTTTGTTACACAAAGACGTGGAAGTGTATCATCAACCTGATGTTCCTAAGGGAAGAATTTCTATGCAAGTACTCTGGTCAGCATGCCTTGCTGTATGAAAGAAAAATCTCCCTTGGCTTTCTGTTGGGGTTCATTAATTTCAAATAATTAATTTGACCTTTTTAAATGCTTAAAAATTTCATTTAATTTTTCTTTTCTCAGTAAAAAGGGAGTTGAGACCATGCATACAGGAAAGAAGTATGGTTAATATTTTATTGAAGTAGGAGAATTTATTTTTATAGAATGCTGTTCATAAATGTTCATTATCAAATATAGATTATCAGATGAGATTTTGGAGTATTCTACAGCAAAATGTGCTGGGGTGATAGCAAGAGTCTGGAAACCCTTTAGGTAGTCTAACCCATTTGTGTGTGCAGAGTTATAAAAATACTTTGCAATTTATAACTACCCTGTACCTTGCCTTTGACAAAACGCTAGGACAGTGTCCCAGTCCCTGCTGTAATTCTGGGCTGTGAAGCTGTTCCACAGCTCTGACATTTGCAGAAACTCTGAATACTGCAGTGAACAATTCTGTTTGCCTCGCTGGGCTGTGTTTCAGTGATGTGTAAAAGCAGGTTAGCATGAATTGAGAATATAATAGAGCAGGAGTCCTAGGTGAAAGAATGCTCAAAGATCAGATGTTTTAGGTGCTGATGTGGTGGGTGTTTCACAAGGGCGTGGAACGTTCACACCTGTGAGCAGTGAGTGGCCTTACAAAGGTGCGCTAAAGTAAATTTTATGATTATATTAAGAATATATTGAAAAGCAAATGGAATAATGTCACACCTTAACCACTGTCAGCAATACCAAGCATTAAAAATGTCTGTGAGCATTAAGAAGTTGATGTTGTTTTGATTAATAGCCAGCACCATGTATGGTAAAGTGTGATTAAGACATTAATATGGTGGCTTTAAAGGAAATAATTTAATCATTGCCGCTGTCTCTTTGGCTTGGCAAGAGTAAATTCATGATGAGTTTTTGTGGGATTTTTTTTTGGTTTTGGTTTTATTTTTATAGGAGCCAGTAGTTAAGCATTTCTAAAGACAGCAAAGATTGCTAGAAAGTGCATTAACTGTAACTGTGTTCAGATTTCTGCTGTGCTTTTTCTTTACCCAGAGAATCAGGATCTGTTTCTAAAGCCTTGCCAGCTATGTACTGAGAACAGAGGTGTTAGAAAGAAAACATAACCCTTCACTGGACTCACTGCACAAAGCAGCACATGGCTTCTCTGCCAGCCAGGGTTTCCCCTGACTGCTTTCCTTTTCCTATCAGGGAAAACATTTCGGTTCTGCGTACTGGGTTTTTTCAGTTGCAGTTAACATATTTCCTGAAATATATAAATTTGAAATTCAAGGTCTGTCTGCAGCATGCACTGAAGCCTCTAAGAAATACCTATCTGTGGATTTACATTGCACTGAAGAATGAAGCCTGTAGTAGTGTTCTATATGGGTATGAAATGTTCTAAAAACCTTTCAGGCTCTATTTCCTTCCAAGCTCCCCCTTCTAATCTCAGACAACTAATATTAACTATACTATTACCAATTCAGTAATGTTCTTTGTGATAAAATTCTAACAGACATGAGAAGGTGTGCTGTTTGTAAATAAGGCATAATTTGTATTGTTACTGTTTAGTTTCTCAGACTTAGTAGCTTAAATAGTGATGGTGGAAAGTTCTGTAGCATGTGGTCACTGATGATGTCACTCTTAAAGATAACTTCAACAGATGGCAAAAATGGAACTGATACTGCTGTGTTTGAGGTTTTTTCTCACACTCTTCAGTTGAATCTTATTTATCTCGGAATCTGTTTAACTCGGTGACAGTACTGCACTCATGGGCTGCAGACTTGGGTTAAAAGTCTGTTAAGTATTGGTGTTTTAATGAGTTTGTGTTTACAATACTGGTGAATGCTTTTATTTTTGGAAATTAATTTAATCTATAAAAATGACTTTATAGGGAGACCAATATTCTTACATATAATGTAACATCTGTACTATTGCACAGCATTGCACCTCTCGTCAAATAGGGGGTACCTGGTCTGCCCAAAGTTGGTTTTTGTTCTCCAGGGAAGCAGCAGGTCTGTCAGTCCGCTGAGTATGAGAGGATGTATAAAAATTGCAAATAACTACTGAAATATGTAACCATTAATGATAGTGGGAATGACATTAGAAAATGTTTCAAATGTTTTTTTGGTTTGAACCAAAATACTTGAAAATACTAAGTGTAAGTAGTATGAGTTAATCTGTGCTTAATGGAACTTCATGCAGGTGTCTGGCATAAAGAAACCATCTATCTATGCTATCAGTGATGTGCCATTAAATTAATGGGAAAAGGTTTTCTATGCTTTTTATTTATATGTAGAGGTGTTATAAAAGTGTGCAAGTCAGATCAATCATCATAGTATTTTATAAGCACTGGAAAAATACACTGATATTTTATTGAAACACTTTTTTCCTTCTGTTTTAGTTACCTACCATGGTTTGAGGTATACTACAAGCTCCTAAATACCCTGGCAGATTATTTGGCTAAAGAACAGGTAATTTTACATATTCTAGTTCTTTGTGTAAAATATTTTCCTTGAAATAGTAGTCACCATTTGAAATACTGTAAAGGGATTCTATACTGTTTAAAAGTTTAAGATTTTAGTAGGATTTAGAAGCAAGTTTTCTTCCTCTTACTGAAATTCAAAGAATCTGAACATTCAGCTTCCACAATCACTTGAATCCCACATTAGTCTTAAAAAGCTGCTGAAAATATACCTTATAACGTGTCAGTCTCAGCATAAACAGGTCCTGTGTGAAGTGTGAGCAAAGTGTCACCTCACTGGAGAGCTGCATGACGTATTGATTGTAAACTGTAGCTCTCTGGAACTATCTGATTATCAGCTGCAAACACTTTTGTTCAGAACTGTATAAAATATGATGTACTGTTTCACCCTTCATATTAACTAAAAACTACCTCTCGTAATTCTGACATCTCAAGTAGCAAGACAAAATTACTTGCAGCGTTTGGTGAAGAATCATGATAGTTTAGTTTGCATATTCATGAGCAATTAGATGTATTCCAGGATTACACAGCAAAGGAGCTACTGGCATCTGTCTTTACTGAGAACATTAAAGCTGTACCTTTCTGCTTTAACTATGTTAGTGTACTAGGTTATAATTTTTTTTAAAAAGCATCAATCTTTAGCCATGTGCTGTAGACTGGAAAAGCTGACATTTCAAAAATATATGAAGTATAGAATAAGCAATAATTATGCATTATAGTAAATGGACTATGGAGAATGATGATATTTTATGTAGAAAGACAAATAGGAAGGTTTGGTCTTAGCTGTGTGTTTCAATAAAGTGGAATATATATATATAAGTCTTACAAATGCTGTAATTAGACCTTGGGTTTAGTCCCTATTTTAGTGTAATAGAAAAAATTGTTACTAAGGTTGTATTTGAGAGAAAGGGATAGGGATTGTCTTGATCACCGGCCCTGGCATTGCAGTTCTTACTTCAAGCAGTTTAGGTAGCAGGGTTTGTTGTTTTATGTGCTGAGGCAACTGTTTTGGTGGGTTGGAAAGTTTTAGCAGTGCATGGAAGCAGTTTGTTCCACTGCCTGGTGCCATACCTGCTGCTCAGGAGGCTGTGGGGAGGACATTGCTCCCTCCTGGCCCAGGTACTGTTACCTGACCAAGAGCTAGACCCAAAGTCTTGTTCATTGGTGTGGGGTCCAATAACATCATCATCTTACAGGGAGAGGCAGAAGCTTCCTGTAAACTCAAAACAATGTGTTTAAAAGCCGACCCTGGCTTGCAACTGATGCTTTTGGTTTTACTTTGGCAACGTAAATAATTTAATCTCCACGAACAAAACCCCTAAACTGAATGAAAACCCCAAACCAACAAATGCTCCCATCACTTCTCTTACTCAAGTAAATGTCCCTTCTAGAGACCAAAGTGAGGGATCCTAGTTGAACCAGGTAGCTGCAAGTACATTTTAGTAAACCTTATTAACTGTTTTATGTGTTTTGATGAGACATAGTTAATAAAATTTTGAATAAACCTGTATCATGGCTAACAGTTTCAGGATGATGATGTCCAGGATATACAGACCAGCTAGATATGGTATCCCAGTTTTCAGTAGCAAATGATGCGAGTGCCTTGAGTATATGGGGAAACATGCAAGAGATGGGCTTAACTTGCAGATCCAATCATTTTAAGAGATACAAAGCTGACCTGAATTTTATATTTAGTATTTAAATACTTCACTATGAATTGCAATTGTTTTGGTCATTAAATATTTATATCTTTTTGTCAATATGTAGTTTGATGTGTAGTAAATAGTAATTATTCTTTATATGATAATTAACTAGTTTTAAAATATATTTCCTATAGGAAAATGACTCAAATGATTTATTAAAATCATTGTATAGCCATCCTGTGCCAAAGGCAAATGCTTTAGTCAGTTTAAGTGTGGTAAGTATTTTTTCTCTTTTATTCCTACTGACTGTGAAATAGTAGGTAAAGTTGAAAGAAAAAGAAACCTCAACCCTTTGAAAGAGTAAATTTATGTTGCTTCCCATCATTAACTGGCTTGGACAACCATTTTTGGTTTTTTTCCTCTCTGTGCAAGGTAGAGCTTGTCTCTGTCTCATGTTGTTTTCTAAAAGTCATAGTCATAAAGAAGCAGAAATTTGAATTTTGCGCTATGGATGAGAAACTAAACTGCAGTAGGATCTGACAGTGCTAGAACTACTTTTTTGTGCTTCCAGCTGTTTCATGTAGACAATTTTGGTTTCTCCTGCTGTGCATCAGGAGACACTAACTCAGTTTTATTGCCTCTTATGTGTGAGTAGGTACAGTTTCAGGATTGGTCAAAAGTCTGTGAAAGCTGGCTGCTTTCCCATCTTCCTTCCCTTTTTTCCTAGTTTTCTTAATCATACAGGAATGCTGTAGGAAGAGCAGGAGTACACTCTGTTATGTGAAACTTTCAGCACATCTCGGGGAAAGAATGTGTCCAGGCCTCTGTTGCTGTTGTGCTCTTTTTGTGATGTGGGACAGGCTGGTGATAGTGGGGCAAGATGGTGCTGCTGCAGAAACATCGAAAAGCGGCTACGTCATTGTTACAGTTCCTGAAGTTTTAACCAGAATTAGCTTCTGGGTGCATGTTTAAAGACTTTTGTAGAGCTTGTGTGAAATACAAAGCCAACACAGAGCCTCTGCTGTCTCTGAGACACTGTGCATGTTCAGAGCATCTGTACAGTTACTGCGCTTGCCAGAAACAGTGTGCAGGTCCCTGGGTCTTGGCTGAACCATCACACTTTGCAGGACATAGAAAGAAGTGATTCTGTAAAGGCTTTGCATATGCACGTACTGAAATATTGTTAGATTATTTACCTTGACTTTATTTGTGTGATTTCTTGTGACTTTTAGCTCGTGTATTTTAGAAATGAGCCCTGTACTTCAATTAAAGTAAGCACAGATTCTAGAAAAGCATCTGGCCCTGTTATGAAGGCATAGAAAAATGGAGTCTGCTACTTCTGTTCCAGCAGTTACTGATCCTTGCTGCTTAACATAATGATTATTTTCTTTTAATTTTTCGTATTTCAAATGCCTTGTTTTTTCGCTAGGCTATAGAGACCTAATATTTTCCCACCTTGTACAGTGCTAATTGACTGTATTTGAAAGTCCTTCCAGTCTTGTTTGTTGATTTTCACCAGAACAGTGAACTGGTTTTGAGGCTGCAGTTGGAATTGTTTCTGTTGATAAGTTTTTTCTTTCTGTTGTCAGTGTAATGTTTCAGTTCCTAGCACCTTTGCCAAAAATACTTCTGTATATCAAATAATATTTTGCTATCATTAATTGCAGTGTTACAACCAATTATAATTTGGCAACTCTAAAATTCTTTGTAAAATGTCCATCAAAACTCCTGTGGTTCAGAAGGACATAGAGAAGTTTTAAATATATTTTTCCTTGTATTTCTCGCAAAGTTCACCTTTCTAGAACTTGCCCACCTCAAATGAATGTTGTGGGGAATGAGGACATGGCTGTTTTGGTGAATACAGCTGGCTACGCTGGAATGACAGATTGCTTGCTACGAAGTCGATACTTATTGGTTTTATTTCAGTGTTGACTGACTTTGGAATTGGTTTTTTTTTCCTCAATATTATGTCTTGTTCCCAGTTATATCAAAGAGTTTTGTAATCTTTCTAGCTGAACAATGGTTATCTAAATGCAAGCCTCTTGCCAAATGCTTGGCTGCAGGGACAGTCGAGCAAATATTGTGGGTTCAGATGGGGCAGAGCAGGGAGGAATGGGTCAGCTGGAATCCCAATGCTTGTTGGATCTACAGGCATCTCTGTTTTTGTAATGCTGCAGGGAGCAGGGAAATATTTATTGCCACTTTCAGTTCTAGTCTTCTGTATTGATGTTTCTTTCTTGGTTCTCATATGTTGTATATAAGCTAGACTGGAACCATCAGTAGTAATAGACTTAAAAAGAAATTACAGTCTGAAAAATAATTGTAGCAATGACATCATGAGGTGGCTTCTCCTTGTGCCAGGATCAGTGTGGTTCAGATTTCATTCACTCAGACGTGCTGCAGGGTAAAGGCTCGTGGATGGTGCAGCGGGGTTTGGGTGGCAGACCACAGTGGTCCTTAGGACTGTGTGTGCATAACCATGCATAAATTACATCCAGTATCTGGATACATGGTGTTTCCCAGCAATCCTTGGCCAGGAGACACCAAAATACCTTTGTCCAGTGAGGGACCGAGTTCTGCTCTCACCTGTTGGTCCAGTAACAAATATTCTGCAGCTGAAGTTTATGAGGTGGTCATTTGTTCTATGAAACTGGAGCTTAAAAATAATTTGGGTCACTTTCATTTTTTTAAAATTTTTAAAAATGTTGGTGTTCTTGGAAAAAGCAGCTGAGTCTGAATTCAAATGGGGGAGGAATAAAAGGAATAAAACTTACTTTCAGCCAGTATTTTAAACATGGAATATTACAAGCAGTAGAGCTAGCTTTGGCCTTTTTTGTTGGAAAACTCAAAAGTCAACTGTTCAATCTTTCTCTCACCTTGCATAAGAACCAAGAGATGATTTTTGCAAGTGAGCAAGTTTTGAAAAAACAGCCTTGTCTTGTATCGGTGAGTTTAAAAGGCACTGACTATCTAAAGCCTATCATAATTAAAGAAATAATCACTTGCTATAGGATATCTCTGTTGATTTGGGGCTTATTCATACCTGTCCTTTGGGAAACTCTGCTGCTGTCTTTGGCCTAAAAGACCAGTCTAATATTAACGTACGTTTTCTGTTTAAATCCAGCTGCAGAGCTATGTGTGTGCATCATAATCCTTTTGTAAAAACTGCTACAAAAATCAAACCCTTGAACTGATGAGCAAAACTTGCATTTTCCAGTGTCCTTTCTAAAGAAAACTTCATGCAGGACAGCAACTATTAATTTAGTATCTCAAAGATGTGCAAGGACTCCATACCACAGTATTTTTGCTGCTTTATGACTCTTAATGACTGCAGTAATGGCTTTTGCTTCTCATAGTGCTGGCTTCCTTTTCTGTTTAATGAGTGAAATATTATTACTTTGTTAATTAGAAATGATTACTTCTCCAAGTTAATAACTTCATTACTCAGAAATCTTTTGATAAATATTCTGTGACCTTATTACATATAGGGAATAATTTTCTGTTTTCAGTATACTTCTGAAGAATGCAGGCATTCTATCTGAATCTAATCTGAATATTTTCCTCTTCAATCTCTTTTTTTCCTGTGTTGATGTGAAACAATACGTGTGATATTTATTGTGCAAGTGGTATGATGTTTATGGGATGCCTTTTTTAAGCCAATTTTTTCCTTAAATTTTAACTATTGCCAAATGACCTAATTTGTGGGGAAAATTTTCTATTAAATGTATCAAGCTGGTTTAATAAGTCTCCTACACAGACTTAATAGTATTGGTTTTTTTTTCTTGAAGGCAGGACACATTTAAGTCTTACAGACTTTGTTTTGGTGTATCTTTTTCAAATTTGACTAGAAAACAAGCTATGTCTTTGTGTTGCTAATTATAATTGTAAAAATATACTGTAAAAACAAGACTGGAAGAATGTCAAAATTCTGTTAAAAACAAATAAAAGCTAAAAAATCAATAATTATCTTATTTACTTAATATACACTCAGGTTTTTTCTCCTTCAAGATTTAGACTAACATGCAAAAATGCCTTAAAATTTCTGAGCTAAATCCATGTCTGATAACTAATAAGAGCATTGGATTAATGAGAGTAATTTAAATTGCATCTGGTTTTAGTTTAATCCATTTTATATTTACATCGTAGATGGCCTCAAACTAAGATGCATAAAATTGTTAATGTATTTCATAAATGATTGCAGAATCTCAAGCTTCAGATCTTGCATTTCTGTTAGCACATTTTTGATACAAAGATACTTGGAGAGAAAGGAGAATGTATATCAAGTAATAATATTTCTATTCTAATTATTTTTCTCATGTGAATAGTTTTTCTTTTCCATTCTAAATTTACATTTTGTCCTTTAACTTTTTTTTTGTTGCAGTTTTTAATTCAATGCTTAATTTAATCGATGCTACTCTCAGGCTTGTGGCACCATTTAAAGCTGGCTTAATTTCAGTGTTGTTTCAAAACTGCAGCCCAGCATTTTGTTCCCCTGATTTTGTGCTGTGCAGAACCAGAGCTTGTCATTTCATGTTGTGATCTGCTTAATTCTTTGTCTAGCAGCAACAAGAATATTATTAGAGAAATGGCAATTTGCTTAAACGCAGATGGGGTTGGAAATCCTAAATGCTGGGTTCTTAAAATAATTTTTTTCCTGTGTGCATAAATTATCAATTATTTTTTCCCATCGATTAGCACTCGTATTTCATTACTCCTGATATAACTGGATTGCCAACTATCCCTGAAAGTGTAAGTATTCCATTTCTTATTTAACCTCGTTCTGGGCTAGGCTGAACTTTTGCTTTTATCAAGAGGAGATTTTTTTTTTTCCAAGTCTGTTTTTAGAAATGATTGATGTCTGTTATTGCAACCTTTAGCTGGTAGTTACTGTTGCATTCATTAACCCATTTTAAAGCATTAACAGGGCATTTCTGACCACTGCTATATCCACCCTTTCCTCGTAGTTACTAGGCTTCTTTGCGTTTACTAGGATTACTTATATAAAATATATGCTACTTCTGCGCCTCGTGTTTTATTTGAATAGTTGCCTTTTAGATAGTGCATTGCTAAGCTGCAAATTCAGCCATCAAGATATGCAGTCATTTTTTGTGCAAGAAGGCGTTGTTTCAGGCTTCTTGAAAACATGCTGTACCTGCTTACACTTGGATGCTAACCAAGCACCGGGAACAGAGGTTTTGGGGTGCTTTTTTTGGCTGTTGTTTTTATTGTCTTTATGAAGACTTGCATTTTGTAAATGCTAAATCCTGCATGGTGCTGTGGGTAGAGTGCAAATGGGAAATCTCAGATCACGTTCTCTCTGACGTGTTTAACTAGATAGCATCTCATAAAAGAGCTTTGAAGGGTCCTTTCTTCCCCCTCCAGCCTCTAAATCTGGAATTGTATATGTCTCTATAGGTGTGTGTTTTTTTACACTTTCAAACAGTGACTTCCTTCTGGAAGTTAAGCTGTCGGGGTTCCCAAAATGTTGGAGTGCCCCAGAGTTTGTGGATGGATGATGGTGTTGGGGCAGCAGGGAGCTTCTCCCCGCTCCCCTCAGCATCCCATGATGCAGGGTGGGATGGGCCAGGGAGGGACACAGAGCCGGGAGATGCCAGTGGGGAGGAGCAGGAGGGTGCTGGTAGCAGAGAGGAGGCCTCAGGATACATCTGTGCTGGTGGGAAGGGGTCTGAGGTGGTGGCATGGACCGTGTTGCAACCCAAGAAACCAGAGAAAGTTGCTGGATGGAGGAATAAAGGAGAGGACACTTGTTGCTAGGGCTCATTGGGCAAGACAGGGCTTAGTTTTTAAATTTATGTGTTCATCTGTTTCACCTTATGTTTTGAATGCCTCTGTTTTTAAGGAATCTCTTAACTTATTATTTGGGGTTCTAATAGAACATAGTTTTGGAGGCTAGAAGGTGTGTTATGGGCTCAAATCGAAGAAAATATGGGAAAGCATCTATCTGGGCCTGTGGCTGATGGAGGATCTTGCAATGATGCCACTGTAGTTTATTTTTCTGTTTCAAGAAAGGTAAAATAATTTTAAGGTGCCTTTCTATAATTATTTTTTACTCCATTAATAAAAGTGGCGTCCTTTCAGTGTGAATCAAAATAGTAAGGTACTCATGGAGAGTTAGAACATGCAAGGAGTGAAGAGGTGAGGTGATTACAGTAAATTAGCAATAAAATAAATCTTTTTACCTTTTATTGTAAGGTTCACATATTTCAGAGGCAGTAACTTTTCAGATGTAACAGAGAAATAACTGTGACGGTCTCCCAAGGATAAATTGGTCTGTACAAGATGGTGAACTGTTTTTTACCACAGCTTTTTCAACAAAGAATCAGCGCACCATTATCAACTGCAATGTTAGAGAGTGTCCAAGGTAAACTGGACTCAAATTCTCATGGTGCATCAGCCTCTGACAACCCCTTAAAAGGCTGAAAAAAGCACTTGAAAGACCAGAGGATTTTTTCCAAAATGGAATGTTTGTAGCCTTAAAGCTCTGGTTTTTATCTCTTCCAAAATTCTATGCAGCGTGGACCAAGAATAAATCTACTACTCCATGTTTTGAAATTAATAATGGGTTTATGAATTTGCATGAAGCTGGATTGACCATTGGATCTTTCTTTGTATTTTCAAATTTTTTTTGTTTGTTTTTTGGTTTTTTGTTTAATGTTGCAATATATCCAAAAAGGAGTTCACCCCACTCGGAAGCTTTTCCTACTCATCTTGCCCTGGCTGTTTTTTCAGGGCTGGGAGACCTTGCTGCTGAGTGTTGGCCACATCCAGAATAGAATGTTCGTGTACAATTCCATTGTTCATGTCTGTCCTTCCCTAGCCTTGATAGAGACCTCCTACACGAACATTCAGTAACACTGTTGTCCCTGAGAAGAGATGAGCAGCAGTTCTGGTTGCAGATATGATAATGAATGTGTGAAATTAAATATTTTGCATATTGAGGGCTGTATTAGTATATTTTCATACATATTCTCCAGTGTTTACGAAAATTTGCTGTTTTCCCAGGCGTTTTTGCTGGTAGCTATTTTAGCTTATTCAGAACTTGTGTGTCTCTGGCGCTGTGCCCTGCAGAAATAACTGATACATTCAGCTGGAACACAGAGATTCCCCCCACCTTTTTCTCTTTTTCCCCCACTTTTCTGATGTCTGAACTATTAATGGGAGGTACTGGTGACTTTGCCTCTGATTAAACCCCACAGTGGGATTCTTTTCAGGGGTGGAAAGGGTGGCTGCAGGAAGAACCCGGTACCTTCCACCAGTTCTGCAGGATGTTTGATGTCCTGGCACACAGAGCTCTAGCAAAAGCTTGATGTTGTTCAACAAGCTGTTTTGCTGTACTTGAAATAGAATAAAATGTGTTGACTTTGGGAGAGCCTGGCTAAGTAGCAGTTTTATTGCTGTAGCTGTGACAGAACAGTTATCACAGTGGTGGAAGATCCCTTCCTGGGTTGGAAGTAATGGTCACCTTAAAAGCATATGGGGATATTGATATAATAACCAATCTCATATTTTTTCAAATTTGAAGAAACAAAAGGGCAAATCTAAGTCACAAGCATAATGAAATGAGCGAAATATTAATAACTTGCACCGCAGTTAACTTTTCATTTGCTTTAAAACCCAATTAATTATTTTTAAAGTGCACAGATTTTGGTGCAAAGGGATTTCTTTAATAGTTTGGGTTGGTTTTTTTTCCCACCTACTAATTAGACAAAAATGTTCACAAGTAATGTATATCAAATGTTCCACTTAGCTACTACTATTGCTGTATTGTTAACTTTTTTTTTATTTAAACAGAGAAACCTCACTGAATATTTTGTTGCTGTGGATGTGAACAACATGCTGCAACTTTATGCCAGTATGTTGCATGAGAGACGAATCATTATTACCTCCAGCAAACTAAGCACTGTAAGTACTTCACACATCTCCTTTTAAGCAGGATATATTGAACATTTCACAAAATGACCTGCAGACCTTTGTGGTTTTAGATATGTTCCATGTGTACTTATAAGACAATATCTACATACTCCTCTAATATATGGTTTTAGTCTGGCTCTTGAAGTACAAAAGTCTGATTTATATAAGACCTACTCAGATACATTAAGTCAGGTTAATTATTTTTCTTATCAGGAGATGAGAGTTCTTTAACTCTCCCGAGTTCATTTTTGTGCCTTCTAACCTAGAAAGAATTCTTAAGGGCTATTATAAGATCTTTATTATTCACTTGTGGCTTATTCCATTGGAGCTACTTGAAAGAAATCAAGGGTCCCTAATAATAGCTGCTATCCTAACCTGGTAATAGGTAGATTCATCTTTGATAGAGTGGTTTGGGAGTGCACACTGTAATATCTCTGATTTGGAGCAGCTCTTCAGACTGTCAATAACGTACAACTCAAAATAGCAGTTTTTTAATTAAAGGTTTTAAGCTGCTGCCCACATTAAAATGTTTTTTCTCGCCCCTCTTATGCCTGCTTAGACTGCTTAATAAAAGAATGTTGCATTTTATTTGGAAAGTATACCTAAATATTCAGGTGCCATTTTATTTCACTCTTCACAGAATCTTACAGTTTTTTTAAATCTCCTGTATTTTAAAATACTCCCAAGTCAATTTTGCATCAGTACAAGACTGCCACTTTATAACGCAATTTTAATTGTAGAGTATAATGCTTATGCAGAATCTTAAGCATATTAAGCACCATTACCTTAATTTTTTTGAAGAATGCTGCATGAAACATTTTGTTTAATTTGCTGTCTGTGGTGGAAAATCAGTTCTGTATTTCTGAACACTGTTAATTGCACTACCAAAGAAATGAACACATGGGTACAAGGTTGGATATAGTATTAAAAATTACTATTTTCAAAGGCTTGCAGGTGCTGTAAGGAGTGAGAATTCTCTGATTATAAATAGTGGATAAAACTGCTTTCAATTCTTTTGAGTGCAAAGTAAATTGAAGATGGAGAAGGTTCAGAACTGCCATAAAAGGCTGACAGGTTTTACAATTTTAGGTTGTAGCAGCAATTATATAATTGCCTTATTCGATTTTTTTAAACACCACAGTGTTGGGTCCCTGGATCTGTGACCAGCACTGCACTTAGGGCAGTGCACAAAGGCAGCGCTTCCCCAGTGCTCTGCAGGGTGCAGAGCTAAGTCAGTCCTGGGAACTGGAGTGAAGCAAACACGGGGTCATTCAAGCAGAGGCCATGTGAACAGCTGAAAAGCAGAAAAATAAATACTAAATTAATTTAGACAATCTTCACATTAGTAATCTCTGATATATTTTTTAACCACCAGAGATTTTACTTTTTCCTAGGAAATTTCCATATTTTATTACAGGGATTTTTTTCGCATGTCCATGCTCCCCTCCCCTTCCTGAAGTGGCTAGGGGAAAAATTGTGCTTTACAACACAGTAATAAGACCTGAATGGGCAAATAGATTTTGAAGGGAAAGCCCTTTCAAAGAACCTTTCTTAACAGAAGCTCACATGATGTAGCAAAACTGGAATCAGAATTTTTTTTCACTTTGCCAGTCTGAAACACAGCTTGCTATATTTAAGGGGGGAAAAAAAAAAGGGGAAAAAAAAGAAATACACCATTTAAAAAACTCAGCTCCATTGATGCCTCAGTCAACCCTGTTTTACTGCTCCAGTAGAGAGGAGATAGGAATCATGATGGCAGCTCTGAGCCTGTGGAAGATTCATTCTGCAGGTGAGCACGTGTCCGTCTGCTTGACACGATTTAGAATTGTACTCTCAGCCTGCATTTGGATCTGCTTAAGACTTGTTTTTGTTAGGCTGAACATCTCAGCTGGTCCCTATTGCTATGATGTGACAAGAGAAGAGGAAGTACCAGAATTAGACTGTGCTGATCTAGACCACCTTATTTACATGATGAGATTCCTTTTTGGAAGTCATTACAGAACAACAGATAGAATATTCTGGTTGTGAGAAACTTCCACTTTGTTTACAGTTCAGCTGTTTATTCCTGACCTTTTAATGCATTAATAGGCATCTTGCCTATGTCTTCACTTGAAAATAATTTATGTCACTTTCCAGACATTTGTAGTGGCGTTTGGACTTCCTGGAGAGTGTCCCCAAGCTGTGAATGGAAATACTAGCTTGCAGGTCAAATCCAAAATGAGAGAGCACATTAGCTTCACTTTTTTCCCGGTTGCTTTTTTAGTCTACTAGCATTACTTAAGTCATAGCTATACAAAATTACTCTCACATCATGTTGGATCCACTTTTGATACAGGATTGGTTGATTTTCACTTGCGCTAGGGAGTTCTGATAAAACAGAAGAGCAGACCTGGCTTATTAGGAGCTTCAGTTCACAGAAGTGCTGCCTGCTCATCTCTTTCATAAACAGAACAGGAGTGATGCATGGCTTGCTTCTTTACAGAGCAATATAGTTTAAAAAGTTAATGAAACACTTTCCAGTATTGCCTATAAGAATTTAATTGAATTGCCAAGAATGATTAAATGTGTTTTTGGCATAAGATATTTCTTTTTTAAAAAGGAGATTGCTTAATGTAATACAGTAAGCAAATGGAGTGTATTTGGACATTAGCCTTTACAGGCTTTGTGTGGTTTTACTGTTGCATACAAAACACAGCAGACTGGTACTTTCTGTTGCAAAGGTCATGTTTTAATATTCCTAAATTACAGCTTGATACTTGAAAAGATTATTTGTTCAAAAATAGTGCAATCAAGCACAACTTTCTGTTAAGGGAGTTGTGCCTTATCTTTAAGGTTAACTGAATATCAAGTGTTTATGTCAGTTCATGAAGACTGGGTTGTGATGTCACCTTCAAGTTATCAGCTCTGTTTCGGTTCACTATCTCAGGGCAGTGACTGATAACAAAAGGCATAATTCAAGGCCTTGCTCATTTTCTCCTCGCCCTTCTGAGGGCCAGGAATGGAAAACTGCCCTTACTTATGTTCAGGAATTTTGTCTAGCATTTCTGCCCTATTAATTTCATACTGTCATTTTAAACAAGTAAAGGATCAGTCCTAGTATGGAAAAAAGGAGGCAGGGAAATGATGCTATATTTAAAAGGATTTGCTGTAGAGGAAAAAATAAAAGAAAAGAAGGTTGTCTATTTTAAGCTGCTGAGTAGAGTTTTTTAATTAAAAAAACAAAATAAAACAGGAAAGAAAGAACCATCTTGAGAGTGTTTCAGTTTATATTTTACTTCAGCCAGGCAGGCTTTGTTTTATGTGCATCTTCAGATTGTTGCAGTTGTTTTTTTTCTTTGCATCTTCCTTGAAATTGATTTTCTGTGGGTTTATCCCCTTTAAAAACTCCTTTGGTGTAGATATTTGTCTGCTAGTCCTTCCAGTTACTACCAAGATACAAGTGGAAACTTCCCTCCACTCCATTCTGTTGTAGCTTCTGGGTCATTATTTGCCCTAACTGTTGATTCTTTTATTAGCTTGACTTTCCAACCACTTTAATAATGTGATTATCACCAACCTCACAGCTTGCTTCAGGCTTAGCGTTAGAGCGAGATGGATTCAGCTTAGCCTGAGGATTATACTCTGTAAGATCTGTTTGTAGCAAAAAATTACCATTTCTGGCTTTTGAACAGTAAACTATGAAAGAGAAACAAATTATGTGGTTTTGGATTAAGCGAAAGGATGAATGAAACAAAGGGATTGATCTATTCACAGAGGTGTCTGTTAGTTATTGCACTTTAGCAGCAAATGGAAGACCTTTCCTAAATGTCAGGCTGTATGTTCTTGCACAGCACTGTTTTCTCACACGTCACTGCATCTGCATGTATTCTTATTAGCTGCATGGAGCTGTATTAGTTTCAGTACAAATAATTTTTTAATTCAGCCTTTCTATAAATTATTAAAGCACTGGGGTCGGATTTTCCAGGAAGGCTGAACTACAGCATTGATTTTATGCATGCTGGAGGCAGGCCCTAGATGTTTTGGCCCCAAGTGCACCTGCTGTGGTAGTCTACCAGAACATCATACCACACTCTCATGTATTCAAAGCAAAGGAATAAATCATGATTTTACAACAGTGCATCAGTTGACTTATTGCTGTTTTGTGACCGGAGGTTGGAAGGATTGCTGTTTAAAGCCATGTCATCGGTTCTCAAGTCACTCAAGCATGAAAGCTTGTCATATGCCTCTGTAATTGTACCTCTGCAGTCTCTCCCTAACTAGTCAGCTGGGGCTGTGTGTTCGTCTCCAACACCCGGCTGGCCAGTGTCTGACAGGAGCTTTCTCATCAGGCTGTCAGTAATATGCTAACTAGATGGGATCTTCTGCGGCCGGCGCTGGCAGGTGGAAGGGATGCTACACTTTAAAGCAAATGTCTGAACGTTAGCTCCACTTTGACCGGTATTTGTTTCGGGCAGTACAAGCCTGACGTGTC
Organism: Oriolus oriolus; assembly: GCA_013400235.1. Lineage (NCBI taxonomy): Eukaryota > Metazoa > Chordata > Aves > Passeriformes > Corvidae > Oriolus > Oriolus oriolus. The sequence continues at coordinate 1,076,445 of VXBT01009623.1, forward strand.
TCAGAGCACGGCGCTTACAAGTTCTGCTTGGCGCTGGCTCTGGGTTGCTTTGGTAGCCCTGCAAAAACAGACGTGTGTGTCGATAGAAGATACAGATTTATTTGTTTTGGTGGTGAAGGAGCACTGAATATAAATTTACACACATACATTTGTGGAATCGCTTTTACTGGTGCTTCCATGCAAAGAGAGCTTTCTACAGTTACCCCCAGTTGCCCTCAGTGAATTGGACTGACTGTTGGCTTTATTCTCTTTCCTTGTTAGTCTTGTTCAGCTCTTGTCACACTATCCATAGTTGCTCAGGAAAAAATATTACAGATTTAAAATTTAATTTGTATCTCAAATTCATGTGACATGGAAATGTTCAAAGGCTAAATTTAGTTCTTAAAAGTAAAGAAATGGATATGAATTTATCATTATCTTGCAAGGCAGAAGGGATATTCTGCTGATACTCCCTGTGCTCCCAGAAGCATAATTAGAATTAATTTTGGAGTATAACCTCAGCTGGGCCATTTGGTCTGGAAGTAAATGACAAGTGGCATTTAATATTTTTTTATAGTTCAGGTGTAGGCAGTCTAAGATAAACTGGGCAGGGGTGTAAACTGTTGTAGGTGCAGTTAAGTTCCCGTTGGGACACCTGCAGGGAGCACACTTCCAGCAATGAGGCTGCGGGATGTCAATATGGAATCCAGTGGCATTAGGATATACAGCCAGATCTGGAAAGCTCTCTCAGTCTTGAAGTTTAGAATAGTTTTCCCACAGCATAATATTAGGAGAAATGATTGCTGAAAGAATTTGCGAAAAGAAATTGAAATGTGTGGTTAAAAAAATATTTTTCTTTTAATGAGGGTGGGCGGGAAAAACCAATAAACAGTTGTAAATTGCTGTTACCTGCTCTCTATCTAAAACATGAAGAACTTAATTGCTGAAGTCCTTATCATTTTTTCATTTAAAAAAATATTTTGAAATCCCAGACCTCAAAAATCCACACTGTAAAAAAAAAAAAAAAAGGCACATAGACAGACAGATCTACAAATTAGTTTCAGAATTTAATTTTTAACTTCCTAGCACTTTCAGGAAACAGAAAGTTCCAAGATTGAGTTAAACTGGGGCAGAGTTGTTTCTTTCTCCAGTGCATATGAGATTTGGCAATTCAGTAGAAACGGAGGGAAGAGAACGCTGTGTAGAGCCAGCGCGGGCACTGCTGTGGGCATAAGCACTCTGAGAGAAGCCTTTGGGAGCTGGGTCCTTCGTGGCTGGGCTGAAGGGGAGCTGGAAGGGAAAGAGTCCCTATTCTGTTGAGCAGAACTGTCTGACCCCCTGCAAAAAGTACCAGTAAAGTCATTTGGTGGTCATGTGAAGCGAAGGAAGTGAGGAGGAGTTGCTGGAGGGTGCGTGAGTGTGATACCGGCCCTCGTTCAGGTGTGCTGGTATGGCAAGATTTCCCCTTTTCACACTTGCTACTGCTTTATCACTTTTCTTTCCTAAATTCACCAATGATAAGATGAGCTTATAGCATCATTGGTGGTTATCTCTACTCTTGCTACGGTAAATTGTCTGTCAGCCATTCACAAGGAAGTTTCTCCAAGCTGCTTCTTGGTTAGAGTATGGCAGAAGAACATACTGTGGAGTTCCTTTGGAGGAGGAAATGTCAATAAAAAATTATCTTCCTGGAACCTCTGCTGCTGGAGATGAGAAATGTTTGCAGAACCGCCTCATTTTATGGGAGGGTGGCTCTTCCTCCATGGAGACAGATTATAAAATAAAGGAGGAAGGAAAGGACGTGTCAGGTGATGGTCAGGAAAAGGGACATGAAGGTGTGAATGTTTGTGGTGTTCTGTGTTTTTGTGATCAAGGCAGAGATAAAGAAGTTAGGGAATAAATGTCAAGATGGAAATAAACAACTCAAGAACATACAGATAAAATGGAGAAATGTGAGGAAACTGCAATTTTTGAACATATGATACAAAGAAGTGTAGTTAGTTTATTATAGGATAAATGAGTATCATACGAGGCATGTTAGTTAACCTGATCTGTATCATGTTAGGGATAAAACCTGGTGATTAACTTCCAAGAGTTCCATTTGCAACTCAGTATTTTCATACCACAAAAAACCTTTGTGGTATGAAAATACTGAGTAACTGAATGAAGTTACCTGTTTTTTTCTCTGCACCCACACCTGCTTTGTTATATAGATACCTCTGATTATCTGTAAAAGCGCCTGTAGGTCCCTGGTGTAGGCACAGTATGTCAGTGGTATTCTTGTTGAGCACTCACCTGTCTACTACCACTTCAATTCTATTTTCTGCTCAGCTTCCATTATTGGGAAACATGTCACTCCTGGAGCCATAGGCAAGGAACAAGCCGTGTCTGCAGCCTTCTCTTTTCTCTTCCGAACTAATGCACGAGAATGATGCCATAATGCTGCTTTGTGAATCAAGAATTGCAAGAAAAGAATGAAATTGATTGTATATGAAGTGCTGTCAAAATCATGAATAACACTCATCTCTTCCCTTTCCTTCCCCCAGAAAGAATGATAAAAGGAAGTGAATAATCCTAAAAAAACCCAACAGCAGTTCCAGGAGAAAATAAGTTTTTTATATAAGTGTTTTCTTTTACATCTTTAATTTTTAAAAGGGAAAAAGTTAAAATTTTCATCTATGAACTGGAAATACATTTCCCTTTCTCTCTCCCTTCTGTGAGAGAGGAGAGCTAGGTTTTCATCTTGCCAACAGGAGGAAAATGCATTATGGCTCATTTAAGGTCCTCCCTCTTTTTCTTCCTAAAGATTATGGGGACGGCAGATGGAAAATGATTAGCCAGGAGCTAAATTAAAGAATTACATAGAAGTGGCTTTGCATATCATGGCTTGGACAATATATTCTGTTCTCTTTCATTGCTAATTTTTTTTTCCTCACTGATTTCTCACCAATGCCAGTAGAATGGGCTAGTTTATCATTTAGTCTGAGTGTTTAGAGCTGGGAATAGATTTATGCTCTCTTGTAAACTGGCAAAAGCAAGAGCTCCCTTCCCACTTTACTCCCCAGCAATCTTCCCCCTGCCCTGCCCCCTGTTCAAGAAGTGGATGGAAAGTTAGGTCTCCACAAATGTTAAGCGTCTGTTATGGGTTTGGGGCCTGCTCTCATTCTCAATCAAACAGGTTTTAGATGTGTTTGCCCCTCTAAAGTTGGTTGTGTTATGAGTTGTAATAACGTAGAGGAGAGGCTTCCTTCCACCTGTACAACTGTTGCCCTTTCAGGAAGCAGAGAGTGGTTTCTCAGTAATTCTTGTGAGCTGGGACTGTTGGGGTGGGAGCAACAATGGGTGGTCCAGGCTGATGGTAACTGCTGTAACTGTGGTGAAGCAGTGACCCATCCCCTGCAGGTTATTGCTATAGGTATTAATGAGTAGATGAGATAACAAAACTGAACAGAATCCTGGGCATCTTTCAACATATGTGTGGTCAAGGCAGTGGGAGGGAAGCAGTTCTTTGGCCCTTTGGGACTGTGAGGGAGGAGGGAGAGAGCACACCAGTACCCATTTCTGGACATGGTGTTGACAGAGATTGACAGTGTTTGATGATTTTTCAGGAAATGGTTTTATCACAGTAGTTCTTTAGTTGCTTACAGTAGATTTTGAAAGGTTGTACAGAATCACAGGTTAATTTTACTTTAGCATTCGTTTAACTTCTGTTGCTGTTTTTGGCTTTGTGACAAGATTCTGCTAATCAGTTTCTGTCTTTCTAGTTTGTGCATTGCAATGTGTGCAAATCTTGCCACCTATGCTCTTCCTCTCTTTTTACCTTTGATTATAGAAAAGGCTTTGAAGAAAGTAGTTTATATAGATAGAAAGAAACTGCCAGGTAACTTTTGTGCAGGATACAGGTATTTTCATGTTGCTCATTGAAATTATGTGAATAATAAGTATCAAATAAGCATTATCTGTGAGTCTGCAGAAAATGTTTCGGCTGAAGTAGTGTGGCTCTAGACATGTCGCAGTGTTTTAGCAAAAGCTAAAATGAGGAAAAGGGAAAAAGATCACAGAAAAAGGGACCAGTCCCCTTGAAACACAGAGCAGAAAGATTCATTGCTAGAAGTGAGCGCTGGGGTAGCAGATACACACATCAGAATTACTGCATCCACGTGAGGGAGGGGAGGAGCTGCCCTCTTTGTGTTCCCAGGAGCCGGTAAACCTGCTTTGATCAAGTCTTGAATGAAAACTTCTCCTGGCTGTTCACGTTCATCAGTGCATAGATTTTGAACAGCAGCCTTCTCAACTGTCTGCGTATTGCCATAAGTGGAAAGTAACTCATGGTTCTCTAGAATCTGGGCATTATTTTGGTCTTGTAGAGATTTGGTAGCAATCAATTTTCTGTCCCCCGATAATGAATTTTGCTAACAAACTGTAATGTGGTCTCCCACTATTTGGAGTGACTGTATTTTCACTGGGCATGAAGTTTCAGATTTTTTTTTTGCCAGGACAAAGATAATTATTTTACCAGAATCACTGCGGTACCATGGAGAAAACACCAGTTACTTTCATTGCAGGGTATGAAAGCTCACGTGTTGATTCTGGCTGCAGCATCTTATCAGGAGAGATCAGAAACAGACTGAAACTTTCAGTTGTACTCAGTGCTCTTAGTAAACCTATTACTGATGAAATGAGACATAAAGCTTCTTCTCATGTCCAGTGCAAGTGTTAGAGATTTCAAATTAGATGTGTTCATTTGTTACAGGGTTGAACATTGAAATTTTGCTTTTAACTAATTCAAATCAATTGACTCATGCTGTTCATTTAGTTTAAAAATAAATTATTTAAACCAATTTAAAAGAGATAGTTAGATTTATTTTTGAAAATAGAAGTTGTTTAAATAAAAGACATTCTTTGACATGGAGAAAAAACAGTCTAAAAATCAAAATTGATGGAAGCAAAAATGTTAAAGGTTCTGTTCAATGTTGGCAGATGGGTTTACTTAGAAACTGCCTACCCATTTTTTGTGGATAGAAACACAACTCTAATAGGTCTCCTCAAGTGCACTGAACTACAGGAGGATGTCTCAACATCATTTGTTGCCTCAAACCAGGTAATAAATTACGAGATTTGCAGAAACTAGGTTCTGCAGCACTTCTCTGCTATTATTTAAGATTTTTTAGCAAACTGCAGAGCTGTGCAGTGATCTATGTGTGTGTATACATAAACATACCGCAAATTTTATTGGACAGAGGGTTTTGCCTTTTATGTAAAACTTACCTGTAAAAGGAATCACAGTTCACAGTTGATGTTTATCTCCAGTTGTCAGTGGAAAAATAAGTAGGGTTGTACAAAGTCTTGAGGACAACTTCAAGATAATTTGGGAGAATGTCTACTGAAGACAACTTCAAGATAATTTAGGAGAATGTGTGCCTGTTTTGCAAATTAGATTTTCCTGATCTGTGACGGATCCTTCCTTACAATTATTTTTTTAAAAAGGTAGTTCTTGATAATTCCCTTTGGAATAGATAGCAGTCAACTGACAGACTCCAGAGAGATGCATTTGTCCCTGAATAGTGTAAGGAGTTGTTTCCTGCAGAAGGTATCGTATCCCCACTTGGTCAAGCAGCAGACTCATTTCTTTGCCTGGGAGCTTGTGCTGTGTGCTGTTTGAGCATCTCCTCCTGCAGCCTTTGGCAAGTGCCTGCTGGCTCTGCTCCCAAGCACAGACACTGTTGGACACCCCCAAATCCTGTGTCACCTTTGTAGAATTCTGATGTAAATGGTCGAGTTCTACCTGGTGCCTGGCTTCTCAGATCTCTTGAACTGCCTGGTTCCTTAAGACATGCAGCATTATTCCAGGGTTCACAGCAGTTCCCCTTCTGTTCAGTGGAGTGGATGTGCCAGTTAAAGAGGAAGGTTATTTAAATAACTAATGCATTTGAGAAATGCAGTCACCGTTGAAACAGTACAAAAAGCAAAAGAGAGATTTTTTCCAGAAAGTTTGCAAATTTTAATATGAAATCCGTAATTATCTCATCAGTATTTGCTTAAAGGCAGAGCTGGCAGAATATTAAAATGTCACAGTTTGAAGAGCAGCACAATCCCATAGCTGCTTGTGTTACAGGCTGTATACAACAGGAAACTATAAAACATGTTCATGGCATACTAAAATGTTTGGAAACCTGCTGCAGCAGCATAGAGGGAAATGTTTAAATAAGATCTTGCATTAAGATGATATTGAATAGAAAAGCAAGGAACAGTGCAACAAAAGCTTGATGTGTAAGTAATCAAATCTTTACCTTTCCTGCTAGAAATAATAAAATTTAGTAGATTAAAAAAATTATAAATATTAAGTAGATGCTAGTGTGAGTGGCACACTAAAATACAGATTATAAAACAAGTTAATAAAACTTCAGATGTTTTTAAGGAATTGCACACTTCCTCTGTTAAAGTGAAAATTAAAATACAACAGACATGCATAAGATGGGGAAGTTTCTTCATGCAAATAGTATAGTCATCTTAATTCATAATTTAAGAACGCCTGTTAAGAGGAGGAGGAGGCGACTGTATACATCAGGGGATATCCTGTATAACTGTATGCTCAGCTTTTTTTCAGCCTCTGATTGAAATACATGAAATGCTAATTTCTATATAGGTTGTTGTAGTTTGAAATTTATACACTCTGTGCAGTAGTATGTGGACATACTAATTAGTAATTCCGTATCCATTCTGAGTGAAAGAGCAAAAAACACAGCGCTGAGCTGGACTGTGCTATCAGTAGTGTTAGTTAAACTACAGAGAGAGATTACATGGAAATAAACCTCATAAATCCCACTGTGCAGAAGAGGGATAAGGTACTCATTTATTTCTTCCCCCAAATCAATTCTTAGTAACCACACAGTAATTATTAAAAGAGCCATTATTATAAGTCCAAAATGAGAGTAATTGCAGAGGTGCTGTGTAAAGCTAAGAAAGGAGATGTTAATCCGAAAGGAAGAGTTTAAATAGTGAATTATGATATCCTTGGCTTTCTGCAGTGTAGCTGTCAGGCTCGGGCAGCTCGCTGGTCAATAGTGACATTCTGTGTGTCAGTGAACAGAGTCTCCTGATACCTTAACCTGCAGTTCACACATTACTGAAGCTCCAACTGTCGAACATTCAAGTCCCTTGGTACCACTGCAGCTTCCAGACTCTCCTGACTGGCTCATGTTTCATTCTTTGGCAATTTGCCCTAATGATATCCCTCAGGAGCTTTCAGACCCTCTTCTTTTCCATATTTAATCGTGTTATATTAATCTGAGTGCTGAGCAAACTAGGCTGCACAAATTGTAATTGTCTGTGATTTCTGCTGCAGTGGTCTTATAACTGCTTTTTTTTCTTTTTTATTGTAAAAATACGTGTACAAAATTGTAGTGTAATTTTTGTTTACAAGTCTCAATGTCCAAGAGAGCCAGGGTGTGAACACTTTAACTGCTGATCTGTTCCACAAAGAGGGTTGGTTTTTTTCCATGTAAAATCCATAACATTTTAGCACTTGCTGTATGGGCAGGATTTGCATTTTATTTTTAGCTCTTTGTTTTGTTCCTATGAAAGTTCATGTCTAATAACCAGTGCTATTATCAACTTAAACTCAGGTAGTAATTTTGTGGTGATATAAAACATTAGGACAGCCTCGTCTTTTCCATCAGCTTGGTAACTTCTAAGTGAGGCATTCACTTTAAAAATTTTTTCCCTTTTATTATGAGGTTTGTGATAGATAGAAGCTACCTTCTTTTCAACACAGTTTTGATTTTTTCTCATTCTCTGTGCCTGCATAATAAAATAACAAAATTTGAGAGACTCCCTGATAGCAAAGATAGATCAAATTTGAATCCTTTACATATTGCAGATTATTTTGTTCACTTGTGGAATGAACTTTGCCCCATTTCTAAAGAATTCCATAGTTATTTGTTTGTTGTGGAGGTGAAGTGGTGGTTGTCTTGATTTTTTGTTTGTTTTAGAAAACCAGAGATCTCCATTTTGAGTGGTAAGCAGTTCGTAGCACCTCCTTTCTTGGTCAAGAAGTCCTTCATTTTCCATGACCCTTGTGCCAGGCTTGGAAGTCTCTGCTTTAGGAAAGGAGTTTTGGAAAATTGTTATAAAGTTGCCTTTCTGTTACAGGGAATATTCACTTCAGATTTTTTTTTTTTAAAGATAATTTGGAAATCAAAATAGCAACACAAACAGGAGTTAATCCTGCTTCTGAATTTTGTGCTGTTCTGTCTCTTCATGCAGCTTCAGATCAGTTCCAGTTAAAAACAGCAGAAATGGGGACCAGAAAACTCCCCTGAGTCTTTCCCACTCAGAGGAGCCAAGTGAAACTGGGGTGCACTTCAGTCCTGTGTGTTCGTGGCAGTACTCATGTTTGACCATGACTGCATCAAGTAATTCATGATTATTTCCCTTTTTCCAAGGGAATAGCTGAGCAGGGAGGGTTAACTCGACTTGTTAGCCTGACTTCTTGCAGATGTTGTGCTTGTATACATACATCAGAGTTCTTCGTGGATGTGTTTTGGCAATTCAGAGTAATTTACAAAATTATATAATAGGTGGTTTGGGGAGGTTAAGATTCTTGCATGTCTAAAAGTTAATTTAAGATTTTGTATTTTCTTTTTATTCATGTTTTTTTTTGTTGCCAATTCTGTGTGTGTATTTTTATTTTTAGTTAACTGCTTGTGTTCATGCGTCAGCTGCATTGTTATATCCAATGTATTGGCAACATATTTACATCCCAGTGCTTCCTCCACATCTTCTGGACTACTGCTGGTAAGACAGCTAACCTGTTCTCCCCATTTCTGAGATTCTTACCTGTCTTAGGATTCTGAGGAACTGATGAAAACACTAAGTCTTTATTGTGACTGAACATGCAGGATCCAGTTTATGAAAGCACTTAGGCCAGTGCTTAAATGATGACTTGAATAGGGGTATTCCAGCATGCCTTGATCTGGTGTTTGAATTGGTACCTTGAATAACAGTGCTGATTACTATCAGTGCAGCATTTAGAGTCCTGTTTGTAATAACTGTTTCTGTTTTATTGGCAAGAGAATTCATTCAATAATTTAAATGCAATCGTGTTACAGTTTGCTTTTAGTTGGCTTTTATTTTAAGTTAAAATAAATGGTACTTACAGAAGTATTCAGAAAAAAACTGATCATTTTTTCCAGAATTAGATGTTAGTATTCATCAGTGATTTAGTATTTGTATTTTAATTCAGCCAGGCTCAGGATTCTAGCCAGCGCCTTCCCAAAAGAGCTTAAAAACTCCTTTTGGGACTCCAGAATTTTTATAATAAGATTTCTGCTTCTCCTGATGTGTTTCTGTTCACATGACAGACTTTGTGGTTTTGGCATATTTTTAAGTTGAACAAGAATCACTTTTTGATTCGCTTCTGATCCTTCAAGGGGACGATGTTTCCACATGCCCGTGTTTCACGATTTCAGGCTAAGACTATTTGCTTTTATTCAGAATAGTGCAAGAGATATAAGTGAGAGTTTCCATTAAAGCGTTTAAACTGGAATATCCATCCCTGGAGATTTTTACTTTATCTAGACCCTCAGGGTCTGTTAGGGAAAAATGAACCACTTCAAGCTGTTTTAGAGATTGGGAATTATTATTATATATACAAACTGAGACCCAGCCAGATGCTTACCAAGCTAAGTCTGTTTTCTACATAGAAATAAATTATGCTTATATGTTTGCTGGGCTTTATGTTATTGGTTTTGGTTTGGGTTTTTCCTCCCCTCAAGTCTATGAATATATTGCTGTCCCACTGAACTCCACCCAGTCTACTGAACTTTTGTTTTCAAACAAGTTCTTGCTGTGTTTCCTTATGAGTCTTTGATAGTTTTTCCTGAATTTCACAGTATTTGTCCATGGTATGTATTTTTTTCTGTGGTATTTCTTACAATTCATGTGTATATTATTTGTTGTTTTGAAAAAGAAAACAAATGTTCTTCTCCAACTCCTCCCTTTACTTACAAGTATAGCTAAGCCTTTCATCTTTAATGATAGTTTTGTTTTGAAGAAACTCTGTCTTAATTGTTTCTCCATCTGCCTTTGATAAAATGCACCAAGGTGGGGTAGAACTTGGGTGTATTTTAGTTTTTGTATTGCTTGAGCTTACTGCCAGAAGCTTTGTAATTTCTCAGATCATCCATAAATGCTGTTCTCAGAGGGCAGACCAACACCTTTATTCAAGCTGTACCCTGTAGACTGCATCCTGAATACTAGAAGATTTTTTTTATTTCCCTGTCTAAGCACAGATAATGTTTCCAGAAATAATAATGTTAGATGCTGTACACAGCTCCATGTGATAATGATAATAGTTGGGATTCTATGTCGCTGTGGTGTGACCTGAGAATTTTTTTTACTCATTAAAAAGAAGCATGGAGTTTCTTAAACTTGTAAAATTCATTTATATCCCTTTTTCTTTTTCACAGTAGTACAATAGGGTGGAGGAAAAGTTTCCCTGTTTTAGAGGTGTTCAAAAGGAAACATAAAGTTCATGAAAAGAAATGCACAACTGATGAATTTATCACACTAACTATAATTCAGACCTTTTGACTCAGATTTTTGTGCATTTACATTTCTCTTTCTGATCATCTGAATGGTTCTTTTGTGAGACGGGTTGGAAAAGTGTAATAAAAACACATAAATTACTTAGCTTTCCTCATGTTCTGGTGTATTAACAGTAAATAAATGTTCTCCTCATAGGTATATAATGTATCAAGTTAAAAACCCTTGATGAATTCTTAAGGTCAAAGTTTATGGTAGGCCTAATCTAGTTTGCAGTCCAATGGGATTGTGCCAATTTAAAATTAATAAAAGAACTTAAAAGTTATTTTGTATACTTCTGGTTTTTATGTCATTTTGATATACAAAGTTCTTTTTATAAAAGTGCCGTTTTCCTTTTAGCTCAACGTGCATTTTCATGAAATTTCATTGTCAATGTTTCACTTGGACTTGTTGGGGTGTCTCCCGTGAACTCTCATTTTCTTAGTGTTGTTCTGAAATGGTATTCAAATACATGAAGTAGGGGAATATCAATTGGGTAATTTTGTTCATTCCATGGTAGTAAGGCTTTTATTCAACAAAGATAAAATTAGTTGGACTAAATATCTTCATAATATCATAAAGATAAATGATACAATTCTGTGGGGGTTAGAATTTGATAAATTACATTAAGTGCCTAGCTGGTTCATTTTTAAGCATGAAAAAAGAAAAATGTATCTTTGAGCAAAACGTAGCTATATTAAAAATTATTTCAATTCTTCCACTTGCCTTTGTAATAAAAAACTGTGTTCATTTTTGTCCTGCTGCCTGTTTTACAGGCTGGATTTAGACCTAATGTAACAGATGATGCTGAAGTAGCCCAAACCAGAGGGTCAGTATGGACTGCAATGCCCTCAGGACTGGCCAGGCCATGAGTGCCAAGGTCCAGTGTGTGAACAGTGTCTGTTTATCATATTCAGGAGGGTTTTCTACCTCCATGCAGCTTCTCAGCCTTGAATGCCATTATGAGAGCTCCAGTGTGAGAATTGGAATGACCATCCAAAAAAGGAGACAGAATAAATTTCTTTTTCAAAAAGAGAGCAGAATACTGGGCTGTGAAAGGAATATTCATTGTAGCTGAAGAGCAAATAGCACAGCACAGTTAATGAAAAATTGAGTTTTCGATTATGGTATAAAAAATTGATTTCTCTTCTACATTTAAGTAAGTAAAAGGAGACTGTTGCACTCAGCGGAGTGAGTGACTGGCTTTCAAGGAAACTACTACAAAAATTAAGTTTGAGCATTGATACAGTAATCATGTTTGAATAAAATTAATTTTTGTAAAGGAGAAAGCTAATTTTGTGGTATTTCTGTGTAATATCTCAGCAAACTAAATCACAGATATTAGAATATATGCCGGTTTAGTCTGTGGATGATAAAACATCTGTTATAATGATGCTCTGTTAAGAATACAATGCAATTAGAAAATTCAAGTTACAATTGCAATAGATCTTTATGAGCTTTGGTCTCTTCTGCATTAGGATATACATACACCTGTTTTCTTGAGAATGGGACAATTATTTTCCAATTAACTTGGATGTTTTGCATAACATAGTAATTATTTTGGGCAATGATACCATAGATTGGTATTTTTGGTGATAACATGCATAAGCAAGAGACAAACTGTATAGCAGCCCCCAGTAGTATCGTAGTAAGCAATTTCATGTACATATTACAGTCCTCTGCTGTTAAGACTTCAGAATCCAGCAGTAATAAAATTCACTTTTTGCTGAAAATGATCAAATTGACTTTCCATACCTGCAGTTTTTATTTCATCCATTTTCAAGATGTGCTTTGTACCTTTATTCTGTTAACTTCAAAATTGAAATGATGTAGCTGTTGCTTTGTTCTGTAGAGAAAAGAGCTACATGCTACCCTTTTTAATGACAGGTTTATTAATGGAGCAAATCATCAGCTATCTTAAGTCAGCACAGGCGTGGTGGAGCTCCTGGAACAGTGTCGATGTACGAGAAAACAAGTGTGCATAAAATCCATACATGATTTAGCACTTGTTTTCCATGTAGTTTCTCCTGTTCACATTATTTGTAACACTAAGATATCCTGATATGAGGAACCTGAGGATCTATTTTGCTGCATATTCCGCAGCAGAATTCTCAGTTACGTGTCAGCCATGATCGTTCTTATTGGCTTGGTTAAATATGTTAAATAGTACAAAGCATTCTTAAAATTGTAGTGGTTTAAAGCTGTTGAAATCCTCTCTGAATATGTATGTGTGTCTGCTCTGGAGTGACACTCATTTACAGCTCCATGTAATTTGTGTTTAGTTCACAAAGACATAAGGAATAGCCTGGATGAAGTCATCAGGAAGTGCTAAAATTTGTCACTATTGGGCTAAGAAAAAGATGTGGGGGAAAAGGCCTCTTTTCCTTTTTGGAAGCCCCACTGCCTAAAAGCCTTAAGCCATGACAGTTTGCAGTTTCAGCAAACCTATATTTTGATAGCATAAACACGATGAAATCTTGTTTGGGCCTTGCTCAGGCTGGGTTTTTGGTTTTGTTTGTTGGTTTTTGTTTGGATTATTTTTGCATCGATCCTCTCCTGTGGGACATTGTTAATGAGAGCAATTGGCTAATCCATAGGGTGTACAGATTTTTCTAAAATGGACTGTAGACATAGGCAGGTGAGAATTGCTTCTTCTGGTCCCAGAGTGAGGACCAAACGGATGAGACCACATGAACTGATGCAGTGAAGCCTTTCCCCATCCTTGGGAAGTCAATCACCAATCAGTCAGTGCCACTGGCTCAGATCTGTGATCAAATTATTGCCATGGGAGAAATGATTGAGTCTGAATTGTTTGTGTACCTTTGTATAAGTCATCTTGCCTCTGAAAATTTATTTTTCAGAGATTATTCTTATTTAGGTTTTTTTTCTGTGTGGTCTGTTAGTGATTCATTTCCCACTGAGTTGCCTAAACCAGCCTGTCTATTGCTTGCTTCTCTGGAGTGAATGTTGTCAGTAATCTCACAGAACCCAAAAGTCTGATGGTGGTTGTTGGAGTTTGTTTCTTTTCTTCAGTGCTGAACACTGAGGATATTCTTGGTCAGATGTCGCCAAAACAGAAGATTGTAGGAAACCATGATAAATTAGCCTGACTAATTCAGTTTCTTGCTTGCATACTGCAGGAGGTCTTACTGTGGTAATTTGGTTTATTTGGAGAATATAGTTCCGTGTCTTATGCAAGTTGGAAAGGAGTTTATTCTCTTGTGTTAAATAAGGTATTATACAGCATCCAAACACTCGCCAAGGAAGGGTTTCAGAACCAAAACTGGTGTTAATGATGTTTGTGTTGCATTGTGGTGATGGTAACTGGGACCATGTTCTCCAGAAAGGTGTTTTAAAACCTGACCCCTTTGGGAACACCTGCTGGGTTAGCTCAGTGTGGTCAGTTATTGGAACTAGGTCTGGATGAAAAGCCATGGGGCCTCCTTGCTCATGCCTCATAGTTTGGAGCAGCATCCTTTATTTTGTGGTCATCTTTACTGCAGAGTAAACTAAAATTTTCCTTGTCTAGTAAAAATTCCTGTAGCAACTGTGTTCATTTAATACTGTCTTAAACAGGTGACTGTTTACTAGGGTCTTATGTGCCAAGATTTAAAATACTCCATTAATGTGTACGTAAAACTTGATGTTTTCCGCTCTTTTTCTTCAGTGCACCGATGCCTTATCTAATTGGCGTCCACTTAAGCTTGATAGAGGTAAGTTAAATATACACTTCAGTGTACTGGGAAGCATGAGATGCGTGCACCATAAAAAAAAATTTAATGGAAATGCTTCAGGAAAAATCCCTGTATTTTAGCATGCAGAATTACAAAATTTAGGCTTCGTATGCTTTACTAAGTAAAAACTGTCTCTTTGAAATCTTACTTTTGGAGTGTTTTAGGGAGACATGCAGCTCTACGTCATGATTTGTTTTTCTGTCTAATTAATAGCTCTAATTGATAGCTACTTTTGTGCCTTTTGGTACTTTAGCAGCAGATTTTCCCAATAATGAGAACAGGTAAAATTTATTTTGGAGTCACCATCACTCAGATTTCAGCGTTATTGTGGTTTCGCAGATAATTTGTGTTCCTATCCCTCTGAAAATTTGAGTCTAACCTCCATCTCATAACACTCACAACTATTAATTTAGAAATTAGTATTTTTTGCCGAAAAAATGAGGTAGCTTTTACAGCTTTGAATGTAAAGACACAGAGTAGAACTCACCTGACTGGTCAGTAATAGCTGGGTATGAAATAGTTTCGCCTTTTTCCATAACCATTTGAAGCCTGCATGTGCCATCTGATTATCATGCAGAGTAGATAATTGATTTGGGAACATTATTTGATTTACACTTCTGCTTAAAGCAGTTTCTAAGGATCAATTCACATCTGCTAAGCTGATGGGGTGGGTTCTTTCCTGAGCCACCAGCACTTTTGTTTTTCCAGAAGAAGGCCTTCTATATCATCTACACTTCTTAATTCCAGGCACAGCCTTCTGTGCTCCCAAATCAGGTTCATATGACCTGCATGCATCGATCATAATATCTTGACTAGGGTGTTTTTTCTTATTCTGTAAGGAAATAATGGAACAGAAGGATTTGCCCTGAAAAAGAAGTCACTCAGTTCCTTCAGGAATTATTTCCTGCATTATTGTGTGTTATTGTGGGAGCATATAGAAAAGAGTTCTATCCCTTTTTCCTGAAAGGAACAAATTGTTGAATTCTTAGCTGCTAGCCAAGTACACAGATGAAAAAGCGTTTTATCCATTCTTCTGTAGTAGTAGTAGGCATCACATGCCTGGTACTTACATAAATTTGCAAATAATTGTAGTTTTTTCTTGTTTTTATCTGATTATATGATTAACATCATCTGATTTTCACAAATGTGAGAAAATGAAATGTTGTTATAAGATCTGTATAGTTCCAATATATATTTATCCAATATATATTTGTCCAGTGTATTTAACTGTTTTCTGTGTAAATCTTGGTTTTCAGGAATTCATTTCAGAGATTATCAATATAACCTTAGTGTTTGAAGAATAAGAAGTATTTTTAAAAGCTACACTGAATGCTGTATCTAATTCACAAATCCTACATCTAAAGCTCCAACTGTTGTTTTTGCCATTACTGTCCTTTGTATAAAATCATCATTTGTAATTTAGCACGTTATAATAAAAATGTACTTCAGGAGGACACCATAGTAAATTGTTTTTCCAGTATTTTTTTTTCTTCTATACAGAGAGTGAAAAATAGATCACTGGAGGATGTGGTTTTGCTAAATGTTGACACAAACACTCTAGAAACCCCTTTTAATGACCTGAACAACCTACCTGGTGAAGTGGTGAGTCTTAGACATTTCATTCTTTATTTCTTATATAGGTGCTTGAATTACTAGTAGTTATTTTTACCTCATTTTGCTAACTGCTATAAAAGGAATAAGGGGGTGAAAAGCACCTAGTGCATACCCCTATATTTGAGATTTTTACCTTTTTGACAGTTGAGGAGACGTTGAATGGAACATCATACTCCTTATTGTAAAAGTAGGATCATAATTATAAAGCTAGCTGCATTCATTAGGCAGAGCTGCTTTAAACGCAAGAGTCTCTTCATCTCATCTTAATCATTATATTACAAAGTAGGCATTTCTGTCTGCCTAGTGGCATGTCTTGCAAAAGAACGAGAGAGTTTTTGAAGGCAAAAAGAAGAAGGGGGCCAATTATCGGCTTCTGCTTCCCTGCCACCTGCCAGCGCTTTCCTTTTAATTAATGATCTGATGGCACTGGTCAATATAATAAGAAATGCTTGTACAGTTGGGGTCAGAAAATTCAGGCTTTGATCTTCTTCAACTTTGTGAAACATTTATTTGTTTTCTCTAAATTATTTCAGTTTTATTTTAATCTCTTCTATCCTGCTGAGGGCTGCGTGAATGAAAACCTATACTGTTTGTCATTTGCTTTGGCAGAGCAAAGACTGCTTACTTAGAATTCTATTTGTAAATTAAACTGCAAACCCAGTTTGTCATAAAAGACATCTGATCCTTTTGAAATGACGAAAGCTGTCTTTTGTCTGTAAAGGATGATAAATTAAGTGCCAGTTCTTTCTGGACTTTGATCTTGCAGAGGGTGCCCCCCCCCACACTTTTTTTTTCCCCCCTTTTTTTTTTTATTGCCTATAGGGGAACATACTCTGTATATCATTTTAAATAGTCACAAAATTCACTTATCTTGTTTTTCCCAGTAGAACTCTAAAGAAATATAATTGTGAAACCACTGTTTTCATTATTTAATTAAAGATGTGCAAGCTATCACAAATAGTTGTCAAGACAAAGAATTTTATATCAAAATATGAAATCAAAGAGTTACATTTTCTGAAATTGTAAATCATAAAAAACCCTTGTCATAATAAAAGTAAGATCCTATACTGACATACTGTGTCTTTTGTTATTGTTGGTAATTTGTGTATATTTAGTACAATAGAAGTCAAACTGTTGATGATTATCTTCATGACAATCCCCTTTGATTTTAATGGTGTTAAAATCTAGACTTTTTATAGATCATATGGTCAGTCTCTCGACTCAGTATCAAGTATAGTTCAGAAATGTAAAAAACGATAAAAATTGTTGTCATGTTCTGTGGTTTACACTAGTGTGTGTATTATTGCATTGGTATATTTTGTGATGTTTTGTGATTCACATATGCATGTATGCATGCACAAACGTGTATACAATATCTTCAACTGTACTCTGTCATGCAAGAGTTTAACAAGTTAAGTAAAAAGAGTGTCATTTCCTGGTGTGTCAGTAACTTTAACTGGACTTCCATTGGGTGAATAAGGTTGATGTCTTAATGTCATGAAGGTCTGTATGCCGAATAATAGCTGGATGTGGAACTGAGAATTAGGCATCATATGCCATGAGATACTGGAGTTGTAGCTGGAGGTCCTTCAAACAGCCAAAATGGATCTTTGTGCAATAAAAGAGGTACTTGTTGTGTTTTACAGGTGCAAATCAAAATGATTTCTAAATAAGTAGGCTAGCATGAAGGAGATAGGGACACAGATCTTCTTACTTCTAGAAGTGTATTTTCTCCCAGAATATATGCATGTTATTACTGCAAATCTTAATGTAGCCCAACACAAGTGCACAGACTACATTTGTGATATTTTATTGTTATCATATTTTTTCCATATCTAATATAGAACAAAAAAGAGCAGTGTCCTATGCAAAATATACTTGCAGAACTTGAGGATTTTATACTGAAGCTTTTAATTTGAATAATCCCATCTCTTCCTTCACTTCAGTCTGTAAGGCAATTAAATTAAACATTTGGATGGAATGCATATACAATTATAGTTGGAAAACCTGGAAGCAAAAGGCACAGACAAAAGGCACAGGGCTGTGTTTGGCTCATAAGGTGACAAAATGCTTGTCCTTTGCATTCATGAGGGGCAGTGCAGCTGCTGACACCTTGGGGGAAAAGTATAAGACACAGGAGTATAGAGTCAAAATGGTAAGTCAGGCTTCAAACATTACAGGGAATGTCAAAGATACATGTGTGAAGCATTTTACCTTATGTAGAGAAACCTCATAAGCATACATTCAAAAGTAGTAAAACTTCTGATGAAAAAATGTAATGAGTACCTCTGAAAGGCATTAAAATGGAATGAAGAACTGAAAATATAAAAGAAGCTGTAGTCTTAACTGTCCCTTTCAAAAATTGATTCCAGGTTGGTTAACAGCCTAACAAAAGAAATGCGGTATTTTCCAAGTTTTCTAAAACTGTTTCTTGTGTCCAGAGGGAACAGAGTAATTATTTTCTTGATCAATAAGCCTGATGATGTCCTCACAGCACAGGTATTTAATGGTTTACCCATGTATATATGCTCTGATCATGAATTTTTTCATGATAAATTTAAGATTGAAAGAAACATTATTCTATGGCATTGTCTAATAAACTGTATAATAAATTAACTGAGATTTAAAGGCGTTTTTAAATCATTCACTTAAGCATTTAAATTATAGTTACAGGCTAGATGACTTTCTATG
Organism: Oriolus oriolus; assembly: GCA_013400235.1. Taxonomy (NCBI): domain Eukaryota; kingdom Metazoa; phylum Chordata; class Aves; order Passeriformes; family Corvidae; genus Oriolus; species Oriolus oriolus. The sequence continues at coordinate 1,095,047 of VXBT01009623.1, forward strand.
CATGTGAACTCTATTATTCTGTCAGACTGACCAGTGGTCTTGACTGTTCAAAGGTCAGTGGTCACAGTTGTCCTGAATTACCAGTCCTTTTTTCATGAGGACCCTCTGCTGCGTTGCATGCTGTAATCTTCTTAATGGCTTCATTCCAATATTCACACATAATATTTTAGATTTATTGACTGTTAGAAATACTACCATGCCAGTAGCAGTTCCGCTACTCCTAAGGTATTTAAAATTGGAAGAATAAATCAGGGCAAGGCTTTCAGGAATCCTTTGTTTTCTTAGAAGCGGGAAAGCCCCTCTTTTTTTGCTCTTCTGACAAGAAAGCTTGTTTTTAAATTTCACCATTTCACTGTGAATTTGTCTATTAGCTTTCAATTTAAAAAAAAAAAAAAAAAAAAAAGAAAAGAAA